>BDMV01000003.1:31073712-31201508 GCA_008326285.1 Oryza officinalis | reverse complement strand
GGCGTGCACGGCAGCGACGTCCACCGGCGGCGACGGCATGCAAGGCAGTGGCGGCGCGCATGGCAACGCCGCAGCGGCACCCTCTGGCGGCGGCGGCACGCACTAGCGATGGCGCGCACGGCAGCGGCGCCCTCCGGCGGCGGACGGCGATGGGTCAGAGCCTCAGAGGCAAGCGCCCGCCTGCTCAGTGCTTAGCGTCTCAACTACTTTTCCTCCAAGTGGACCAAGTTTGAATCCCTATTTCCCCAAATCAAGGTCAATATGTCCTCTCTATGACTATTCATTGATTTGCATATTTATTTTGCATTTGGTAGCAGTTAGTCAATTAGAAATTGGTTTGATTTGCTAGATGAAGAGGAGTAGAACATTAAAATCATTCTACCAAGTCCAGTCCAGTGAGTCCACTCCAACCCCTGAAACAGCAGAAACTAATGAATCTACCCCAACCCTAGAAACAGCAGGAACTGGTGCTAGTAACAACGCGCAAAATAATATTGTGCTTGCTCCGAATGTGGTTGTTCCTGACCCTGGGCTTCGCACACCAATTGAACAATTGGATGTGAACATTAGGGATGCTGCTAAAAGGGAGTGTTTGTTATTGGGTCCATGTCAACAAGTTGATCATAAATATCCACAAACAAACATAGAAGGAGTGAAGAGGAGCTTTTAGAAGTCATGGTTCCAAAAATACAAGTGGTTAGAGTATAGTGTTGCCAAGGATGCAGCTTTCTATTTTTATTGCTTCCTTTTTAAGCAATCCCAAGCTAAGAATTATGGTTTTGAATGCTACACTGGTGAAGGTTTTAGGTATTGGAAAAATGCAACTCATTCCTTTGATGCTCATGTTGGTGGTGTCAATAGTGCTCATAATAAAGCTAGAAGATATTGTGAAGCTTTTCAAAACTAGGGACAAAATGTTTCACATATGATAGTTAGAGGACACAAGAAAACAGATGAAGAATATTTGGGTCACATTACTATAATATTAGGTGTTGTAAGATATCTTCTATTGCAAGCTCTTCCCTTTCGAGGTCATAATGAGTCTGCTAGCTCAAAAAATAAAGGAAACTTTTTAGAGATGATAGATTGGTAGAAAAGCAAGGACGCAAATGCTAAGAAATTACTTGATAATGCTCCTAGCAATAATTAATAACTTCAGGGGAGATTTAGAAGAATTTCAGCAAATATTGTGCAGCAGAGACCCTAAAAGCTATTATGGCTGATATCGGGGACAAGAATTTTGCGGTATTAATTGATGAGGCATGAGATGCCTCTATCAAGGAGCAAATGGCTGTGATTTTGAGGTTTGTTGTTGCTGCTCCATATTTCATTTCTTGCCTTTTTGTGTACAGTTTGCAAGAAAAATGACTTTATGAACTAAAAGTTATATTTTTTTCCATTTGTAGGTATGTTAATAATACAGGACATGTGATTGAAAGGTTTATTGGGATTCGACATGTCACCGACACAACCTCAGGTTCATTGAAGGAGGCATTGGATGCTATGTTCGCTGATCATGGCCTATCTATCCATAAATTGCGAGGGCAAGGATATGATGGAGCATCAAACATGAGAGGGGAGTTCCATGGGCTGCAAAAACGGGTATTGGATGAAAACCCATATGCTTTTTACATACATTACTTTACTCATCAATTGCAGCTAGCGGTTATTTTCGTTGCCAAGTGTTGTTCTTCTGTCTTGGACTTCTTTTAACTACACTAATTTGATTGTCAACACCGTGAATTCCTCTTGCAAGAAACATGATCAGTTGGCCCAACAACACCATGATAATCTAGTGCATAGATTAGAGACCGGTGAAATTTTTAGTGGAAGGGGAAAAAACCAAGAAACCAATCTTGCTAGACCTGGGGATACTAGATGGGGCTGACACCACAAAACCTTGTGTCGTCTTCAACTCATGTGGGATGCAGTTTTGGAGGTATTAGAGAATATGTGTGAAGATGCAACAAAGGAAACACAAAAAACCACAGCTACAGGTTTATTAGAAAAAATGAAGAGCTTCAAATTTGTGTTTGTATTGCATCTTATGATCGAGATATTGGGCAAAACTAATGATTTATCACAGTGCTTACAAAGGAAAGACCAAAATATTGTCCGTGCTGTAGGATTAGTTGGGACAACATTACAAAAAATTAATGACATAAGGCAGCATGGCTGGGATGATCTTTTTGAAGAGGCAAAGAGCTTTTGTCTCAACAATAATATAGTTGTGCCAACTATAACCGATCAAATAACTAAGAGAGGTCATTCAAGGGGTCGTGGTGAACAATTTGTAACTTACTTGCATCATTTCAGCAATGAAATATTTAATGTGGTACTTGATCAAATTATTGTTGAGTTAAACAATCGCTTTGCTGAAAGGTTTACTCAGCTATTGAGATGCATTGCTTGCCTTGATCCAAGGAACTCTTTTGTCAACTATGATGAAGATAAGTTCATTGAACTTGCTAAGATTTATGCAGATAACTTTTCTGAATATGATTGTATAGTCCTTAGAGACCAACTTGACACATTTATCTGTGATACGAGATCTGATTTGGATTTCTCAAGCTGCTCTGACCTTGGTAACCTTGCTATGAAGATGATTCAAAGTGATAGACACACAGTTTTTCCACTAGTATATCGCTTAATTGAGTTAGCCTTGATTTTGCCTGTTGCAACAGCAACGGTGGAAAGAGCCTTCTCGGCTATGAACATTATTAAAACTGAGCTGCGAAACAAGATGAACGATGAATGGATGAATCACTGCATGATATGCTATATTGAACGAGATGTTTTTACTAGCATTGAAGATCATCAAATTATAGAACATTATCATGCTTTGAGGACGCGCAAGCACAAATTACCTATTTCTAAAGGTATGTCATGCATTGCTTTGTAATCTACAAATAATTAAGTTCTCATAATTTGCATCACTTACATTATATAATATCATTTTCTAGATTCAACTTCAGGTTCTCTACCTACTGTTGATGAAGAGTGAAAATTATGAAGATACGTCGTGTCAGGTATTCTAATGAAATTTTAGTTTAGTTTTGTATTTTTTTCTACATATTTACTGTACTTCGGTGTATGGTTAGAAATTGTATTTCAGTCTTGTAATTTTTTTTGTACTTGTATTGTATTTCAGTGTATGAATTGTCATGGATAGTTTTAGCCTTTAATTTGAGGCCTAGGCGTGTAGAGATACTGGCTCTGCCACTGAGCCCCAGTGCCACAACGGCAAGCAACTCCCTTGTCGCAGAAAATGAGAAATTGAGGGCGAAGGCAAAGCAACTTCGCCGCACTTTGGACTTGAAGACCAGCGGGGAGGTGATGCTGGGGAACGAGCTTCTAGGTGGCGTTGCCAGGCTCCACTGCATTCTTTGCTGCAGCCGTCTGCTAGAGGCTGATATTCAGGGCTTGATGGGCCGACCCCTTGTCCGGTGCATGCGTGAAGTAAACCGCATCGCCGATGTGCTGGACCGCCTTCCCGAGCACATCCACAACTTGGAATCTCGAAAGGGTCACTAGCTCGCAATAGCGGTGGCGGAGTACATCTTGGGCTGCTTCCGCACCCACGACGCCAACTTCTCCCCTGCTCCGGCGTTGAAAGGGTTCCCTGTCGGAACCGAGGAGGAGGCAAGCAAACCCGTGACAGAGGCCGCCGCAACTATCGCCGCCTTCTTAGACCGTGAGGACTATGTTGACCCAGAGGACCAAGACGATGCGCCAGAGGACGAGAATGTGACTCACCAAAATTTTGATTTTTCAAAATTCATCTAAGCTAAAATTCAGTAAGAAATTTTTCCAAAATTATTGGCTAGAAACTAAAGAAAAGAGATAATCTAACTAGCTAGTGTATGTTCGGATAGTCTAAATCAAAACCTTCTTGTTTCCTAAAATAAAAGTTTTAGGAATTTATAACATGTTCATCTTAAAAAAGGTTTAGCAAAAAAGGGTCTTTACAAAATCTTAATCCTGCAGGACCATCAATAAAATCCTATGCATGCAGTAAAAATACATTTTTATTTCTAGGCAAAATACAAATGCTTCCTTTCATTTAAAATTCATCCTCACTATAGAAAAATAAAAATGTGTTCTACAAAGTCATGGGCATAATGTGGGCTTGAATTCTTCATTATTGCTTTGCTGACTTTAGTCTTTTTTGTGTTTTTGGATTTTAAATGCATTTCATAATAGGTCTCGTGAGCATTAATTAAAAACTAAAAACAAATAATTAGAGTAAAGGATCTAATGTCAAATAATAGAAATCTTTCCCCAAGATTTATACAACTTAACTACTACAACTTGACCTTTGTTAAAAATCCATCATCTGATTTGAAAAACTCATCTGAACATATATATATATATATATATATATATATATATATATATATATATATATATATATATATAAACACATTAACTCACACAAATATTGTACTTCACATTAAATTATCACTTTTAGCTTTCCCTTTACACAACACATAAATATATATAAGTATCTTATGGAATTATGTATGGGAAATTAGAAATCAAGAAAAACAGCATCATCTCAGGTCAAGCGAAGTTTAATTATAATTTTTTATAATCACTTAATTGTAGGAACATATGTGTAATATTAAGCTTTGTAAATTTCTAAAAATAATTAGTGCAGCATTAAATCATGAAAAAATTCACAAAAATTCTACTTAACACATGCAACACACTGGAATTTTGGCCTAATTTTATCATACATACTGGTACCCCAAAGAAATCACCTAAAGCAGCAAAAATCTAGAAATTACAGATTTCATTTAGCCTTCTTTGCAACTCTCTCAAAATTCAACCTTGTTTAATCAGTAGACCAATACGCCCTCTACTACGTGTGCTGTCCATAGTCTATTTCTCACTGCTTGAACACAAAACAAGGGGTCAAAGAGGAGTAAACTATACTGCCCACAGACATGGAATTTTCCATGAATTCTCCATCTCCCTCTCTTTTCTCTGTCAATTGGATCCCAGGACACTGTGGGACCCACCTGTCAGCAACAGACACTCAGCCAGCTCACCCTCCACTCCAGGAACGCGAGACACGCACCACTCCGACGCGTCGGACGCCGGCCACCACCTTCCACCGACGCCATCAATAAGACCCCATCTACTTGCTCCTTCTAGTCTCCATTTGCATCGCCTAGTTCTCCCCTTCACCACCGAGATGAACCCACTAAGTGAAACGCCACAAATCGACTGCAAACTCGTCCTTCTTGACACCGGCTGCGAGGAAGACGACGGCTGCCATCGTCATGGAGCCACGGTCGTCTCCATCCCTTTCGTGTTGCATCATCCTCTCCTCAACAGGTGTAACATACCCAAAATCTTAGAATTTCAAATTTTGCATATAAAATGTTGAGAATGATTTTTGTGAATTAGAAATCCCAAAATTTTCAAATTAAAGACCTAGACAATACTAATCGAGCTAGTGTCATTATGAAAATTTGAGAACAAATTAAAACTTTTCCTCACCAACCTATAAATAAAACTAAAATATAGTGTGTGCATGCATTTGCATAGTTTGGTTGGTGTAATTTGAGTCTTTTTAAGTGTGTTTTATCTTTCTTGCATTTCATAATAGGTCACATGATCATTTATTAAAATATGAAGTAAATAATTAAAAGACCTAATGACAAGTACTATAAGTATTTCCTTTAATCTAACCCAAGCATACATACATTTAAACCTACAATTATTTTTGGGAATCAAGCATGGTGAGAAGGAAATTAAACTTGATAACAATCCTCTCAGGTCAAACACTTCTTAAATATAATTTTATAATCATTTAATCACATTATTATAATAGAAAATCTATAAGTAAAGATAAGCTTAGTGAATTTTCAAAAATAATTGGTGTAAGATAAAATCATGGAAAAATTCATGTGGATTCTAATTAATGGGTTAGACTCACTAGAATTTTGGCATGATTTTATCTTTACATCTAAACCCGCAATTAAATTGGTCAAAGAAGTCAAAATCCGGTTTAATCCTAAACCCTAATCGGCAAAACTCATGTCTCATCTAAACATGCATTAAATTATATGAAAGTGTATATAGAACATAATTTATTCAAACACCAGCGTATTTATCATGAACTAATATAATTTTTTCAGAATTTATTTTATTAGTTTTGACCCCCTAAAAATTCAATTCCATTTCATCCAGGCCTATTTTCTTTATTTTGCTGAGAATAAAATATAAGGAAATTTTTAGTGCAACCAAGGAAAATGGAAACTAGATCAATTTATCTATCTCCACAAAACTCTACTCTAATTTATCTGGCCCACATAATAAATTATTGAAATGCAAAAAAAGGGAGGAAGAAAAATAATTAGATAAAATCCTGAAAATCGCCAAACAGTATATTCACCTAATTTCTTACCCACCTCTCTCACTCTAGCCTTGTTTCCATCAACTGGGCCCCGCATGGCAGCCACCTTAGCTAGCTCCATCTCTTTTCGTTTATCTCCTCTATTTCCACTCAGAGTAGCCGAGAGAGAGATCGAGGGCGGTGGACTTGGCCGATGTGGGCAGCGAGCCTGCTAGCTCCCTCGTTGTCCCACTTCACCCTGAGCCGAGGAAACAAGGAGGAAGAGCATACGTCGCCTGGATCCTTCCTCCATCCTCTTGCCGGCTGCAAAGAAGACGACAGTCGCCATCACCGACGACCCACGGTCATCCCCATCTCTTCCACGTTCCACAATCTCCTTCTCATGCCGAACTACTTTCCTTTTTACATCGCCTTATTTCATTCATTGTAGCGCCGGGAATGCGATCACGCTCTCGGACATCCTAGAGCACGCACCGAGTGTTGCCGCTAGGACATCGTCACTGTTGCCGTCGATCTGGAGGAAGCCAGGGCGAGCCACCGTGCCATCAGCCTCTCCTCGAGGTCCTCTTCAAAAACCCTCAAGAAACCTAAAGAATGGTGCGCCGAGGAGGGAGATCGACTTCGTCTTTCTCAACTCCGACCGCTGGTCACCATAATCTATTCCTGCCGTTCCGGTGAACCCCGCGTCAATTCCTTGCACCTACCCCATCCTCCAGTGGTTCATAACCTTGTGAATATTTTAGGTTGGTAGTTTGTTGGCCGGTTTAACCTATCGTCGTCGACCCATAGTTTTCGTCGCCGCCAAGCCACTCCATGCACAGCCACTGCGATTCAAACTTCCCCGGGTCTCGTCCACAACTCGGTATGGTCCTTGGTACCTCATAGTCACACACGCATGTCTCATGGATTCCTAATCCGAGCCCAACTATCACATGCACCTACAGCCTTGAAGCCGTTGCCGCTCGCGCTGTCGCCGGTGTCGACTACAACCATCTCCGGCGATGTGACCACTGCCAACGGGTTCGCAAGGATGTCCTCTACATTTCTTCTTTTGGTTGCATCGACCGAGGAGCCGCCGTTCGCCGCCGACACTGATGGCAAGCTCGTCGGTGAGCTCTGCTGCTGTTGCTTCCTTCTCACCGAGCCCATGACAGGTGGGCCCTGCCTCATTAGCGCATAATGATAATGATTAGCAAGAATTTAAAACATGTAGGGTTCTATCTATAAAAGTGCAGCCTATGACTTGTGGGACCGAGGACCTATTAGTAATAATTCAGAAACTTGAGCACTCTTAATGATTTCTCATTCAACACGTGCTAAGGACCTTGGGACCTATTCCTAGAAACTCCAGGGACCTTTATGCTTAATTACGAGTCACTGCCAGTGGACCCCATGTGTTTAAATTCTAGGAAATATAAGAAAAATACTTCAAGTATTATTTATTCAACTGAAAAACATCCAAACTTGTAAAGTCCATGTAAAATTAACTATAACTCATTTTGGAGTGAATCCAATTCCAGTAGGTTCATAATGTAGTGATCTTGAATTCTGTAAAATAAAATATACACATATAGTGTAATAAATATCTCTAAAATTTTGTATAAAGAATAATTAACATAAAACATAATCTAACTTGTAAAATTTATAGAAAATTCATTTTAGCTCTACATGAATCAAACTAAAACTTATTAGTTTCACAAAAGTATGAATATTTATATGAACTAAGATCTGGAATATTTAGTATACAAAATATAGTTCACTTTTAAGTAAATATAAATGGTCATAATTAATATGAGAAATTATAAAATTCATAAGAAATTGGTTCTAACTTCGAATGAGTTGATTCTAATTTTGTTAGATCCATAATTTTATAAACTTAATTACCATGAATTAAAATATGGCACTTTCTGTAAAGGTAATAACTGCAAGATTTTGAATAGATATAATTCCTACCATGTGTTTTCAAATTTCTAAAATACATGGGAAGTACAACTTAAGTCAAAATAATTTGAACTAAAATTTGTTACGATTAAAAAATGATGGACCCTATTCTTGTTACAGTGAGGTCTAGAAGAATTAGTTTATAAATGCCCTTATATTTGTATCACATATCACAGGTGTATGTCCACAGTTAATAATAAGAACTTCCAAAATTCATGTAGGAATAACTATAACTCCAAATAAAGTGATTTCAATTTTCTTAAACTAATAAATTTATGATCTTAATTGCCCTAAGCTAAAATATGAATCATACAGTAGGAATGCTTCTAAAATTTTGTATAGCAAAAAAATAGTACAACATGACACATAGCTTATAAAATTCATAATAAATTCATGCTAGCTCTAAAAATTATGAAATAAATCTTATGGAACCCAGGAAAACACACTCTTCACTGCTATAACCTAATACTTGACATAACCTGGACATAAAATGCATCTAAGATTAATTAGAGCATAATTAACCTAGGCATAGTATAGAACTTATAAAATTTATATCTCCCAAAGTACAAGTGATAAAATAGAAATGCCTTCACCATAAATCTTGTTTAGTCAGTACCTGTCTATTATAATGAATTCATACATATTAGAAGCATTTTGGTTTTTTGTATGATTTGGTGTTTATACGCTACCGTTATTTTGTATAGTGTACGAATCCGATATTGGTGAGAAGTTTGGGTTTTAATGCTGATTATGACGGAGAGTCTAACTAAGGCAAGTGCCCTCCTCCTTTGAACACTTTGATCCTATGTTTTTTTATTGAGCAAACGTTTTCTGTTGCAAAGTTGCGCATGTTAGATAGTTATGTTTGGAAAAATTATTTGAAAGTAATGAAATGGTAGTTATGAACTATTTGTTGCATAATCCACCTTGAGATTTGCTATCCATGATGTTTGTAACCTTAGAATGGTTTAGAGTACTCTCCATGTGCTCAAATGGGCTTATAATTGCTAAATATAATGTCATATGCTTAGCCATGCCTAGTGAAATGGTTTCAAATATTGTGATCACCTTATGTATTTGAAAATGGGCAATTTATAACTTCTGGATAGAGGTGAAGCCTCTGGTTATTTGTGAAATAAAATAGAGAAAAATCTTGATTCTAGATTTGGGCGGCGAGTGGTGTACATATGGTAGTAGTTGTGCACCGATAGGGGGAACATTCACCTGAGTCGATTAAGGACTGAACTCTATGTTACCAACTAAGTATACAGTACTGCCACATGTGTTAGTATGGGATGACCTTAGCTTATTAAGCTGTTTAGTGTTTAGCCTTGCATATTGGTAGGCCGGAGTAGAATGAATTAGTCTGAGCGATGATTCATAGGAATTACCCATGAGTGTGTGTTGAATTTAATGCTAGCGAATATTACTAGCTGTGTGTGTTTTGTGAGGGGACGGATGGTCTGCTTCACAGCATGGGCGTCTAAGTCTATCCAATTCAACGATATAGTGTCTCATGGGGGAACGGATGTGTTCACTGCTACGGTATTAGGTTTAAGGCATGGGCCCACCACCTAACAGCTCTGGGTCATTCCTAGGGTGGATTCACACTTGCCATCACTAATGCAAGGCTAGACACTAAACAATGTAATGGCTACGTTATGACCTCTAGTCTGCACTCAAATTGTAGAGTGTGGGGTGCTAAGTTGGCACCGAACCAACTAGAGTGTAGCCTCTGGGCTTCTATCACATCATGTGGATTTGTATGAACTCTACAGAGTTAAAACTAACCAGTTAGTCGTGCTCACGGTCAAGAGCGACTTGGGGAAATAACATGAGTGTAATTTTTATTTTTTCTAAAACACTTTATAAAAATGGGTGAGGATGGTAACTTTAATGATTTTGATTATAATGATGCCTTGCTACCAGGGAAGGTGCAAATGTGATGTTTATGATTTATGATGATGATGAGGAGGATAAATGATGATTATGTTTCTACAATTATTTATATGGATCACCTTGCTTTACTACATACTATTCTACAAATGCTTTATAAATTTACCGTTCATAAGTATTGTGAAACAACTTAGCTTTATGCATGTATGTTGGATTGTATTGCCTTGCCAGTACATTAACATGGTTAATGTAAACATGGTTAATGTACTGACACTTGTATCTTTTGTGGGTTGTTTGTCTAAATTGTTTTGTAGGTATAGTTGAGTGCTACTGGTTCCGTTGTTCTCTTTCAGGATGGTTCATTAGGGGTCTACCTCTAGTCGGATTGCTTATGGGTCTTGGGTAAATAAGCTTCTGTACGAACCTCTATTTATAAAGCTGTTCGGCCATATGTATCATAGACATAGATTCTAAATTATTTGTGTATTAGTAGTCCGTGTTTATGAATATCATTTGCTTTGATGAAAGTGTCTCGGTATGTTCTAGCTTATAGAACTATCTAGACATCAGTATGGATGTTAAACAAACGAGATGTTGTAGAGCTTAGCAAATTGTCAAGTCTCCTACGATGTGTAGTACATCTGTTCGCTGCTTTCGTGTGGTTTGATAGACACGTCTTAGACTGAAGTTGACTGGCACGCTAAGTCCCAACAATATCTCTTTGGTTCGATATTCGGCACTATGTAATTTATATTGAATGGTGTTTAATTGTGATCATGAGGCACATTGAGGTTTGAGTGGCTATTATGCGCGTATGGATCCCACTCTCCCAAAAACCATGTGGTGATCACAAATGACACCGGACAGTATAAATTCTCGGGTGCTCGACAACAGGCTCCCACTCCTCGGATGCCGGTTTCATTTTGCTAACTCATGATTCAATCCAAGCAGCCAATCGTCGGGAACGCCGCCACGCCATCGTTGGCCCTGGAGCGCGCACCGAGCATCGTCACCACAATCTCGTCGTCGTTCCAGCCAATGTGAACCGAATCAAGACGAACCCTTACACACTAGTTAAGCACCCTAGAGCCCTTGGAACTCACATGCATGCACTCATTTAGCTCCAATCGACCTCTAGCTTCACATGCACTGATGGCCGACCATCCTCCGCTGCTCGCACTGCCACCTGTGTCGATTGTGGCCACCTCGATCAGCTATTCAACCACCAAGGGTTCGCACATGATATGTGCTCCTTTTCTCTTTTGGATGTTGTTAACACCAGAATTTGGTAAGCCCCAAAGTTCCCATCGGACCAAAGTTCATATCGGCTCGAAGCTAGTATCGGCCTAGAGTTCTACATCGGCCGATGGGGGTTAACTTAAACCATCCACCAACAGCAGTCGGATTCTTGTTAGATTCGGAAAGATCTTATCTAGAGAAGACCGAGTCCAAGGAGGATGCAGCTTGTATCTATTAATTAGGATAAGTCTATTAGTTTCCTTTTTTCTCTTTAGGAAAGGATGTTAGTGTCCGATACGGACTTTATCTTTTTCCTTTTATCTTTAGGAAAGTTTGAGTCGTATTCTGTTAGGATCTTTGTTAGCCTATGGGTATAAATATGTAAGCCCAAGGTTCATGTAAAATTATCTCACGATTAATACAACTTCGGCGCATCGCCACCTTTTACTTTTCATTTCTTCGACGAGTTCATGCCCTTCCCACGAGGGGTAAGTCTCGTTATGGCTGCCTGCGCTGTCGGGGCTAGGGCTTCTGCGTTCTGATCTTGGCAACGTAAGCACCTACTATCATATATCTTAGTCAATCTGGTTCGGTTTCTCGATTTAACCTTACCAGCGGAGATTCGCGTTAGGGTTTGTGCTGGTATCGGCTAAATCGCTTTGCTAGATTAGATTGGCTAAGGTATCCACCACCCCGAAAATCAGTCAAGGGCTTGATTGTCTAGATCTTGCGTTTCTTTTCATACTTAGTGCTGCTAAGTCGTGATTAGAACCGTAATTTCTAGCCTGCCTGTTGATTGCCAATAAGGGTTTCATCGGGGTTTCAGCCGATGAGTTATCTGGACGTTGCATCGACCCAAGAGTTTTACATATAGATTGGATTTGGCCGATAACAACAGTGTATTTATTGTTTATCTGCTTGTTGAGAGTTTATGTCATCGGACCTCTTGCCGATGTGTGCTTTAATTTTCAGATAAATGTTTATTTGGATTATGCTATATTACATTGCTATATCATCATATTATCATCAGCCGATCGCCTCCATATAGATGTTTGCTCAGTACACAGCCGATGGTTTGAAATCCTAACTGCATCGGCTGGCATCGGCATCGGCTGGAACCGCGCCATCGGCTCATCGGCCGATCGGCTGTTTTTGCCCTATCGGCTCATCGGCTGATAGGCTGTTTTTGCTATCGGCCGATAGGCCGATATGCTATATGTTCTGCTATTTTGCATATCTTGTCAGTGGCAGGATCAAACTGACTGGCACGCTCGCGCTTCATCAATTTTAGGACCTGCACTGGAGCTAAGAAGATCTCCCAGGCCTTCGTGTGTCCACGCGCCGGGTCCACATCGGCAGCACGGATTCGGCGTCAACAGATGCACCGCCTAACAAGCCGCCGTTCACCGCCGGCACCGGCGAGAACCTCGCCGGGTCGCTGTTGCTCTGCCCTGCGAAAACTCAGGACTCTTAATGAACTTTGCATGTAACACGTGCTAGGGACCTCGGGACTTATTTCTGGAAACCCTAGGGGACTTTTTGCATATTAGCCAGACACTGACAGTGGACCCATATATTTTGAGTTCTGGAAAATGTAAAGAAAATACCTAAACTAATATTTGTTCAACTGAAAAATGAGCAAACTTGTAAAATGCATATAAAATTCATCTTAGCTCCTTTTTATATGAACTCAAATTTATGTAAATTCATAAGATTATGATCTTTAATATGGTAAATTAAAAGTTGACATTTGCAGTACAAGAAATATCTCTAAAATTTTAGATATGGAGTAATTGACATAAAACATACTCTAAATTGTAAAATCTATAGAAAATTCATTTTAGCTCCAGATGGATTGAAATAACATTTGTTAGGATCAGGAAAACTAATATCTGGTATAATTGGTATATAAAATACATCCATATTTAGATAATATGTAAATAATCATAATTAGTATGAGAGCTTCTAAAAGTCATAGGAAATTGGTTCTAACTCCAACTGAGGTGATTCTAGATTTAGATTTGTTAGATTCATAGTCATAGGAAATTGGTTCTAACTCCAACTGAGGTGATTCTAGATTTAGATTTGTTAGATTTATAATCTCATGATTTTAGTGGCTGTAAATTAAAATGTTGCACATACTGTAATATAGACACTTATAAAATTTTGTATACGAAATAAATACTACAACATGTGTCGAAACTTGATTTTGGCAATAAGAAAAGGTGGTAGCGCACAAGACCTAATGTAACACCCCGGCCCAAGGCATAATAGGATTGATAGGATACTCATGCCAACAAGTTGCAACTTCTTTTCCGGAAGCCCATCTCCAAAGAACTCTAAAGTTAAGCGTGCTTGGCTTGGAGAAATCTAGGGA
Organism: Oryza officinalis; assembly: GCA_008326285.1. Taxonomy (NCBI): domain Eukaryota; kingdom Viridiplantae; phylum Streptophyta; class Magnoliopsida; order Poales; family Poaceae; genus Oryza; species Oryza officinalis. The sequence goes on along the minus strand of BDMV01000003.1, from coordinate 31,187,688 downwards.
TGGGTGACCGACCGGAAAGTCTTCCCGGGTGCGCACGAGTGAGGACAAAGTGCGCAGAAAAGACTGGTGTTGGTTTGTGAGGGCAGTCTATGTCCTAATTAAGCTGCTAGATGTAAGCGGGCCCGGCCTCGTGGAGGCGGGACGTTACACCTAAGTGGATGGGTTATGAGACAAAGGTTTAGACAGGTTCAGGCCTTATAGAAAGAAGTAATACCCTACTCTTGTTTCGGAAACTGTATCCGCCGAGTTTTGTATTGATATGAGGATCGTATTGTGTATGTTTAAGAAAACCATATGCCCCTCCGAGGGCGTCCTGTCCTCCTTATATAGCTTTAGAGGATAGGATTACAAGATGAAGACTTAACCACATACATTATAAGTCTCATAAATCGTATCCATAATAATACCAGTTCAAAACTATAAGCCGTTCCTTAATACACAAGGAAACGTAATACTTAAATCCTAAAATGTTACATAATCATTGTGTACAACCTATCCCCTATAATCTGTCGGATAGGTTAGCCGTATGGGTATATGGTACCTATTCTTCCCATGGGGTTTGGGCTTGGCATCGGAAGTGGTCTGCAAGACGTGTAAGTTAGGACCGACGAGTTCCTTAGATGATTAACAGATCTAAGGGACATTACTAACCTCTGAGCCACTTGTCTGAACAAGTGTCCCTTCTCCGGACGACTTCGTTAAGGCTATCCACTGCCTCTTAAGAGGCTTGGTTCCGCTGCCACTCGGAGCAGTCACGACAGCTGCCTGTTTAGCAACCGCTCTCTCTTTCAAAGAGGAAGCGGCCTAGTGATCAACGAACGAGCCGATGATGTCCATCAAGGGCAGGGCCTACAGAAACTTAGATTACTACTCCTACAGACTTCGATGTCTAGTGTAAGGAGGGTAGTCTGAAGTCACTTATGTTGATTGCGGCGTCCTTCACCAAGGATGGGAGGTCGCACAACAGGGTGAGGAGTTTATCTGGGTCCGGCGAAGCGTCGATCACCATATGACCCACTCGGGTGGTCACCGTTCCGTCGTCGAGCTCTGCGGACAAGACATCAACATTAATATTCACGGATTGGTCATGATCGGATTAAGGTCTGGAGGGTTACAAGATCGTAAACCCCGAACTGAGATCCATGTTTCATCTTGCACCCCCGTGTACTCATACGCGGGATAAGCGTGAGCTTGAAGGGGCTGAATCCGACGACGTATGAAGTCTTCAGCGACTTCATACCCCGACAACCCTTGTTCTCGGAGTTCACAGATCTTATCTACGAAGCCCTGGAGAGAAGGATTAAAGAGGGATTTGATGTCCATGAAGGGGAGCGCATGGGCTTCTCATTCGGGACATCGAGGCTAGCTGGGTGGTCCTCGACGTGAAGGTAGAACCATTTCGTCCTCCATGATCCTTGAGAGGAAGGGCAATTGAAGGTAATATATTTCGCCTTTATCCTATCCCGGAGGCGGAAGCCGCAACAACCAGAGATTTTATGGGCTTCCATCCAGTTAAGCTCATAAAGGTATCTAAACAGATCTAAAAAAGGCGGTACCCCAAGGTACGCCTCGCAGAGATGTGTACAGATGCTGAGAAAAGAAATGGAATTAGGGTTTAAGTGGAGGAGATGGATGCTGTAGAAGTTCAAAAGAAGAAGAAGAAATTCGGAAGGAGGGGGCAATAAACCACATTGCGCAAACTCTTCAAGACAAACAATCTGCCCTAATGCAGGGTTATGGGTTGTACCTCCTTCCGATCGTTTTGAAATCTTCCTACCCGGGATGGATCCTTCAATCTGCAACGCCTTCAGATCTTTCGTGCCAACGCTGGATTTTTCCAAATCCATTGGATTGGCTTGAGGTTGAAGATGACGAGCGGAGTTAGGGTTTTTCGACTAGCAGAGGTTGCAAGGGTTGAGGAGCGCAAGAAGATGAGGAATAACTTGTGCAAACGGAACACAAATGGATCTGAAATTTGGATTTTATAGGTCACATCCGACGGTTCGTATTTTGAGCAAGAGAGAGAGAGAGAGATTGCCGCTGCAATTTTCTTGGTTTGTTTATGGCGGTTCTTTTGACTTCAATTCAAATTCACAATGGATCGTTGCTCTTTGACGATGTTGTCGCATACTATACACCTTCTCAATGTCTCGAGCACGATGAGACGAGTACGACATCATTTGTTCAAAGATTTTGGCTCGAGAACATAGTGAGTTCATCTATATTGAAGTCGGGGGCTACAATCAGGGTTACGAATAAGACATACCTCATATCCTTGGGGTTATGAAGTATGCGGATACGGTATACCCTGAGGTATATGGGAAGGTTACTTTGGTATTAAGGAATTTGGTCAATATGCAAGGAAACTATCTTCCTAAATAGAAGGTGTTAGAGTTCTATTAGGAGGAGATGTGGGCTCTATGATCTCGTATGCGAAAGGTTCTCTTCGAGTTCTACTTGAAAGCCAAGACAGTCTGCAGTATAAATACAAGGCCCTCCAAGGGGTACGGGATCATTGGATCGTAGCATAGCCACCAGCCATTGCAGAAAGAATCCGGAGGACTCAAAGCCAACTCGCTGAGTGATCTCGCCAAGTCGTTCTCGATAGAGGTCTAGTCGGTAACTCGCTAGTTCTGTTGTTCTCTATTATAGTCTCTGTGTTTTTCATCATAATCCCATATAAACTGGATTAGGGCTATTACTTTACGAGGGACCTGAACCAATATAATTCTTGTCTTTTGTGTGTTTGATGTCGTTTCGTGTAGATCCTAGTTTCAACGTATCCCAATACCTTCAGGATACGGTCTACGGGTATAACCCAACGCCAAATCTATTTCTACTCTTAAAATCTATTATATAAAAAAAATATAATTACATATATGAAAATAGTAGGAGCAAAGAGTAGTACAGGAAATAGCCTTGGCCCTTGTGCAAGCTACGGCATGGCATGTGGGAAATAATCTGTTCTAATCTCTTCCATGCTAAAAATTACTGGTCACTATCGTCTCCCTTGTCTGGTGCTACTGATTTATTAGATGTTATCGGTGTTACAAGTACTAAATCATCAAGTTGCTGCTCTGCTCCATCACTAGCCATCATGAACGTTGATTTATTAATCACACTAGATGTGATTTGTTTGGATCTAATCCGAAACCTACAGATTGATAGCCCCTTTTTGCAACACGTACACACAGTCACATATACAGGAGAGCACAAGGCTATGCACCATTGAGCTCCCGCACTTCATATATACCATACAGTGTTAATTTGTAGTAACTCCATTGTTTTTTTGTATGGAGTTGCCTAAGAGAACTGTCTGTAAAAATAAATCATATTTTTTTTAGGCGTTCTCTGAATGAATCGCCTGTAAAGACCAATTCTCCTATGCGGTTTTAAACTTCAAAGGCCTGCTGTCATTATTGCAAGCAGGACGTTTTAGAGCCCATCAGTATAAATAAACCTAAGATATCTCAAAAAAAGTTTTTTTATTGTACTATGGAATGTGTTACCTCTCTGTACATCCTCCAGATCATAAATAAGTTTAACGCATTGTCTTAGTCTCGTGGAGAACTCTATGCACAGAACCAAATCCTTGCTTCCTTGCTACCTTGAATATACAATTAGGGATAAAAATGGTTCGGATAGATTCCGTCATATGGACGTTTTATGGAAACAGATTGTGTCAGGTCAGATAATTTTTGGATAGCTTCAAAAACGAAAACGAATTCAGATATTTTTCTTCGAAAACAAAAACTAATAGTCTTACTGGTATCCAGCAAAAAGGAAAAACAGTCGGAAGCTATGCGGATAATTTTCAGCTAGGTAGTTATCCAGATAGTTCCACAAAACAAATGCCTAACCCATTGGCCTTCAATTTTAGGCCCACATCTCTAGTGCAACATATTTGTCAAATATTTTTATTTTAGAAACTTGGTACGTCATATTTGCCATCGACTATATTGGATACTATTATTTATATTAAAAACATTAAAATAATAATAATATATTAAATAAGTACATTTTTTAATGGAATAGCTTATACTTTTTAAAAAAAAGAAAAGTCCATGTCAATTACACTTGTTAGTTATTAACTTTATAATTAAATAAATAACATTCAAAATTGAGATTATAATAGGGATACAACTTCATATTTGTGATTCTAAGTTGTTTAAAAAATTTTAAAATCTAAAGAGTCTAATTTACAATGGCATATTGTATTTAACACGAATTTAGTATATTTTTTGGATAAAAAAACTACTTATATGTTTTCGTTGATGTTGTAATCATGGTACAGCGGGTTGTTTTCATGCTCCGATGTATTAGTTCATATTCATATTTGCTCCATATCTATATTCAATAATATTCGATTTTGTTTCCGTATTTGATATTTCTGTTTTCAATTTCGATTCTGAAAAAATGAAAATAAATATGGTAGAGTAGTTTCCATCTATTTTTGAGCCGTTTTCATCCCTATGTAAGACACCATAGAGATCCACTAAAAACAAGATCAAGCCATCATCAGTAATGGCTGCAATTAGCCGCTTGCTTCCATGCATTAGGATGGCACAACAAATTGCTTTTATTTTAGTTTCACCAGCTTCCCAAGCCCATAAATTCTGTTATGTCGACTTCATTTCCCATTTGAGAGAAGGCAAGAAACAGCAAAATTAATATGGCAAAGAAAAATAAGCAACTTGGTACCAGCGGCAGAGTAGTACGCCGAGCAGGACAAAGTGTTCAGCGAGTTGAGGTGTACTCTAAATATAAGATACCATCACCGTGGATGAGATCATGAGATTCCCTATAGGCCCGTACCAAACGTAATCCACTCAATAAACAAGAGAACTTGCAATATTTAATTTGCAATGTTTAATTTGGGGGTTCCTTTTGATGGCAGACATGGATGGAGCACCTTTTTTTTTGTTTGATGCTGCATTTTGTCCGTTCAATCACGAATATATGCGGCATGGGAATAGTAGCACTGTGCATATCAAGTGTACACCACTCTTTTCGTTCCAAATCTCATAGGAGTAACTTGTTGATTATGCCAAAAGTGTTATCATAGAAAGTAGTATAGGTTGAAAACCAAAAGATGCTTGCGCACGCGTGATATCATTCAAAAAAGATAACCACAAAATATATATTAAAAAAGTTCATATTACAACTTTAAACTCTCTTGTGGATCGAGACCCAAACACAACCATCGAAATATATATAGAGCCCAAATAAATTTATCATGTAGTTAGCAAGATAAAATTTGTGTGTCCCGCAAGAAATATGTGTGTAATAGGTATATCCTATTGCAAACCAGAATTTTTTTTACCAATATTTATGAAGTGATTTACTAATTTAAAAATTGATTTTTTTTCTCAGAACTATATGACTCGCAGCACGCTAATTAGGTATAAACAGCGTGCCCTACATGCCTCCAATCGATACCACGCATCCCACCCGTTGCCATCCCCATGCGGCCGCTTAGTTCTGTAAAAATTTTACAGTCCAATTTCGCACAGCTTAATTAGTTGTTAACTATCTATTTTTTCTATCGCAGTATTCATCCAATTTCAGATCTACCGATGTAGCGACGGGCATATATATATATATATATATATTAGTGAATGTAGTAAAAAGATAATAAAAATAATAGTCCAGTAAAATTTTTACTGACTTGCCACATATTACTAATAAAATAGACGGATATACTAGTAAAATTTATACTCATATGTACTGACAATATGGAACGCATAGTAAAATTCATACTCATATGTGGTGGCAACGCATGCAACTGACAATATGAAAAAATATAGGAATAGATCTTTTACTGACGATCCTCGTGTTACAAATGCAATACAAATAGACTAATATACGAGTAATTTTTTCCTATTGTGTATTGTGATTCATGGTGGTAACACATCTGATCATTTGTGGGTATTTTTTTCGCTCGGTAGGATGGAAAACAGGTGGGGCGGGGAAGGAGAAGGGGAGCACATACTGAGAAGCGTCATGACCGAAAATTTCTAGCCTTTGGCATATATTGGCCAGCACCACATCAAACGAAACTACTCTAAATTTGGATTTTTGGATTTAAGACAAAAACTTGAACAGCTTTGATAATTGAGTATATATGGTTTTAAGTTTAAGGTTAACTAGTGTATACCCCACGCATTGCTGTGGGATTTTGTAGATTGACGACAGGTAAGGCATATGGTGTCTTAGAAATGTTGGTTTTATTTCACTGTAGCAGAAATTAGTATATATTTATATGATAAAAACTGGTGGTAGAAAAATGTATTTTGAGTTCTACTTTCTAAGATTAGTAGAAGTAATGCAAGGGATAATATTCACATAGTTCAATAGGGGAACTAATATAGGAAAACATTTGTAACATGGGAAAAATAAACCAACACACAGTAGAGTACATAATGCAATGGAAAAAGTAATGAATCAAGTACTATTCAATTCAAGTTATTCTATTTAAAAAGACAAATCCAAATCAAACTGAATGAAGAGAAACAAATATAGGATTGGATGAATATATTGTTAAAATATTATGAAAATAATGTGAGAATAATTTGACATGCTTACATGTTGAGCTTTTAAATGTAATAAATTGTAGATTTGCATGTTTGAATGTTAAGATGTAATAATTGCTAGTGGATGATGATGTGAAATATTTTCATGTTAAGTTTTAGGACGTAGTCAGTTGTAACTTTATTGAAGATATAGCTATTTGAAAAAAAACACAAATCCAAATCAAACTGAATGAAAAAGGAAGAAATATGGGATTGGACGAATATATGTTAAAATATTGTGAAAATAATGTAAGGATAATTTGATATGCTTGCATGTTGAGCTTTTGAATGTAATAAATTATAGATTTGCATGTTTGTATATTAAGATGTAATAATTGCTAATGGATGATAATGTGGCATGTTCACATGTTGAGATTTACTCTTTCCATCCCATAATATAAGGTGTCCACGCATTTCAAGATCTCACCTTCAAAACATTTGACCAATATTTAGTATAACATGAAATGAATTTTATTTGCTAAAAATTATATTATGGATTGACATTTGAATTTACTTTCATATGGTTATAATTTTGTTGCTACAAATCTTATAATATATGAGAAATTATAAGACAAAGATTAGTTTTGGAGACGGTGTCAGGTTTGATCAAGTCTTATATAATGGAATAAAGGGAGTATGATTTAGTGGGTTATAACTTTATAGAAGGTATAGATTAGTTTGAGGCTTTCTAGATAATTTAGGGTGGTAAAGGTCTTTTTCTTACTTCTTATATACTATCTTCATTCTAGAATATAGCAACTTTTAACTAAAAATCTAGACATATAGTTATCTAAATACATTGCTAAAAATGTTTATATTTTGGAGCTGAGAGAGTAAAGGTTAATATCCCGAAGTTGCCCTGGACTTCACTCTCAAAGATAAAATTTGTATATATAAATGAATTTGTAGTTTAAAAAAGGTATGAATAGATTTTGTGTGTGTCTATATATATATATATATATATATATATGAGTACCATTTGTTTTCCGATGGTAGGAACTAAACAACTTATTATGACGCATTAGTTTCTCACCAAAAAATAATTTAATCTAAGAGAAACTAACCGAAAAAATACAGTTTGTTTCACATTACGTACTCCTTAAAAAATCAAATCTTAGCTTCGATAAATGCTTGTTCAGATTCATAATTAAGATTGAATTTTTTTCTTTTGCGGATGGTGTATTTCATTGTCTTTCAGTTCAAATGAGTACAAGACAACCAAGATCGAGTTCTGACGGTGTCAATCATTCGCACACATATGTTTGCTAAACAATGACCTATCACAGGATTTGTACTTGCTGAACAATTGGTGGACAACAAGACAACGCTGAAATCAATGTACAGTTCAGTACTGCATATCCGTTCCATCATGGATGATAAATGACTAGTCTAAATTTACCAAGTTACCTTCCGTGTAACCGTGTGATGGCCCTGTTTGAGTTATATTGTTAAGCAGATTTATTGTTAGAGATAAATTAATTATTTTAAAAAATAAATTAGTATATGCCATTTCAATAATCTCGTAGTAGTGAAAAGCTTAAAAGAACATGCCATATACTTAAGTGTGCTTTTAATTAAAATTTTCTAAGATCATCAATTTATCATTGGCTCCTCTCTATTAAGCGTACACAGATATACTCCCTCCGGTCCATATTGATAATCATATAACTAAAAATTAAAATTTCCAAATTAATCATCATATATAACTATGACTCTTTTGTTTGACGTGCAATATTATTATATATATGCATGCAAATAGATTCTGTATACTTACATACATTTGGGAGTAGTTAAGCACTCGTTTCCTATGCATGTGTGACACCGAAGCTCGGTCAGGGTGTGAAAAACCGTCGGTAACCGCGGTTACCGCCCGTACCGCGGGGGTACGGTTACCCGTACCGCGCGGTACGGTTTAATAAAATTCGTCCAAATTCAAAAATTTAAAAAAAAAATCAAAAAAAATGGTGAAGGTAGTGCTTGATTTGTAGTGTTTTATGGTGAAGAAATTTCTCAAAAAAGAGTAATATTTATTCAAATTTGAAGCAAAACGGATAATAAATTTGAAAATTGGATAAAGAAAAAAAAATGGGCCGGCCCATTACTGTGCGACCCGTCACACATCGCGCGGTAACCGCGCGGTTTGCCCAAATTTTTGAATTCAAATTTTGATTTGTAAATTTGTCGCGGTTTTACGCGGTTACCGCGGTTACCGCCGGTAACCGCCGTACCGCCGGGTGGCGATAACCGGGCCCCCGACGGTTTTTGAAACCCTGAGCTCGGTGACACATGTCAAGACATACAGGGTCTCCGTTTGAGGCGATCCGAGGTGTCCACATGGCCTTGCCGCCCGTCCCCGTAGACCACCCTGTGGTCTTGGTCCACGGTGGACCGTCCCCACTGTTGATGCAATAAGTCCTTGATTTCATGTTGAATAATAAATAATAATAACGTCATAAAATGGCTCAAAACTTCTAAAATTCATAACTAATTCATATAAACTCCAAATTGGATCATTCAACTTGTAAAAATTATCTAAAATTGAGCTGTACATGTTTGCTTACTTATTAGTACTATTTACTTGGTTTTATTAGAGTTTTTTTTTATTTTACATGCTAGCATGTAGAATCCGTCGCTCAGGAGGATCATGACCACAAGGAAAAGTGTTCCAAAGATCCATCGAAGAAGCAAGACAAGTCACACATTTCTTCTTGAGCATGTTGGTCCTACTTTTTGGAATGTTTTGCTATTTGCAAATAAAATACTTGTTTTGCTAATTACATGGGATTATGGGAGTACCTATCTGCTTGCTTGTGCGTTGTTTACTTCATATTCATTCTTGGATAACTTGGGTGATAATTTGACTATCTTGTATTAGTTGTGTTGACCTAGCTAGAATTATGATATGCTTAGTCATGCTTAATTACCACTAGCTCACCTAATGGAGTAATCACATTATTTACACTTAGCATATTGATGAGCTACAAGCTCGAGACATTCGACCATGGTTTAATGGTCATAATTACTTAAATAAAATATGACTTAATGGTGGGATGTGGGTGCATACTTTTGATTATCGCACCTATGGCAATTAAGGTCCAGTTCACGAGAAATTCTGGAAGACTTATCGTACTTATCACAAACCAGCGTGGTCAACGACTAGACTTATAATATAGCTCAACCCTTTTCTAGACACCGAGGCAAGGGTGGGCGTGATGGAATTGGGTTGGCCCAGATTTGCAGGTTGATTGGCTGCCAGATTCACCGTGACGTATGGGGGGACTAGCCACCTCAGTTTAGGGGTTGGTGAGAAATCTCAGCGTGGTGTGGATAGTTAGGGGAGACTTATGCAAAGGGTCTAGTCACAATCACTCGCATGGTACTAAAGTGTTCGGCTGGGCATGGTAACATGATGGTGAATTATGTCTTGTGGTTACAGTTGTACACATCTGTCTAGAGTAAAACTATTTCAATAGCCATGCTTGTGGTTATGGGCGACCAATCAGCTTCACCGTGATTAGTTCTACACTATTAATTAACTTGACTTAGTGAATTAGTGTAGTTCAAATGGTTTGGTTGGACTTGTTCAACATGGTGTAACGTTGTTTTGTGGAGATTAATCTTGACTTAACTAATTAATCGTTTTACTGGTTTAAACTACAAATATTTACAATTGTCTTTATACAAAAGAGCCACGAACCTTTCTTTGTCTCTCCTTGCACAATTACATCATTGGTGTGGCTTGCTGAGTATGGTGGTTGATAATCAACCTTATTATAATCCTATTTTCAGAAGTTCAGTGTTTGTGTGTTGAAGACGGAGTTAGAGAACCAAAACTTATATCCATTTGAGTTCTGCCTGTGGAGTAGAGTTGAAGTCTCGCTAGGATCGACCCTTTTTTTCACTATTGTTTTTTTGAACTAAGTGTCTTTTTTGTAAGTATTTATATTTTATATATGTTTGGATCTATATATTAATTTATCGTTTTGTTTATCCTAGCTTGATTACTAGAGTGATTTATACATAACTAAAAATTGGCTAAATTTTTGAACGTGACACTTACTCTCTTCATTAAAAAAAATCTTTTAAAAAATCTTTTAAGATTTTTCATTCTCACCAGCAAAATTGATGATGCGTTAATGAGAGTTGGGCTGAATAGCCTCTCCATGATTTTTGACAATCAGCAGCAAAAATGTTGATTCATAATAAGAGTTGATAAGAAGAAATGAAGATACATCATGCTACTTAGCCACGCTAACCTGTATGGTCATCTCCCTGGACAGGATGCAATTGATCATCATCATCCCAAAGTGCTTCATTGAGGTCAGGTATATCTTCTCCCCCTCCATGTTCTGGTGCTAGGTTGAGATCTATGGCCATTCTTAATCTTTATGTTTATCATGTGCAAACAGATGAAGCTAATGGGAATTGGAGTGGAGTAGGAATAAATCTGGTTTATCTCAAAAGCTTTTATAGGATGTGTGAACGGAGTTACTGTTGACACAATTTGTAATTTTTGGCGCCCATACTTGTTTGGTGCAGTAGTTGTACTGGGAGCTATGTTTTCATCACTTATGCTCATTTAATGCTCTGTAAATATTTTTATCCATCTCTTTTTTCTCAATCACAGCATGGATGTTTTATTAGGGATACTTAAGTTATTTACATTCTCTCTTGGTATATGGGATGCGTACTATAGCTGCACTTATACTGGGACAGAGGGAGTATTTGAACGAGTGTCTGTCCAGTTCATTCTTGGAGGCTGGTTTTGTTTGGACTGAGGGTGTAAATATGGATTGTAGGGAGTACTATTTTAGAATATTTGATGAGGACATCGCTAGTAATGTCAAAGCTAGTAATGAGACTTCAATAACAGGACCAATAACAAGAGCACGAGCCAAGAAACTACAATCTCAGGTGAACCTGCTCCTTAATGAATATGTCATTAATTTTAATGAGAATTTTATACTACCTAAAAACAATGTTTTACTTGTGCTCAGGTTTGAAGAGTCAGCGATGGATGGAGATCAAGGATATGTGGCCGTCATCCAAGGAAGCATAAGTCCACATCATGAACAATGATCAGCCCATAAATAGTGCTTGCGGCCCGTGAACAGTACCGTACGGCCCATGAACAGTACCCGTGCTACAGTGCGCGTGAATAGTACCACATGGGGAGTTTAGTGTTGAATAGCCTTGGGCTGAGACTATATATTGAGGGGTAGACCCCCATTGTAAAGGCAACCACTTTTGATATTAAAAATACTCTTGTTCTTTCTGTTGTCCAAACAACATTGAAGGAATTGAGAGTTAGTCAAAAATCAAGATCGTTCAACCTTTCCGCTGGGAATTGGGAGCGCGATAGAACTTCATCTGGTGGTCGTGAAGTTCAACACGTGTGATTGGGCGAATTATAGAGTGCTAACTCTTGCATTGGCAACGGGGGATCACTACGATTCATCAGTTCCACGTGAGTATCTTGATCCTACGTCGAGAAGATCGGGCGACCCCGTATCAATATTCGGTGTGGTATCCAGTATGCAGGTACAGTGAAAACCATGTAGTATTACCCAAGAAAATGGATCGTCCATCCACGTGGCACCACAGGAAGCACTACAGGAAGCACGTACGTCTCCCCTGGTTACTAATGGCACCCTCCCGGAACCGAACCGGCACGGGCATATATATAGCCAGTGAAAGTGAAAGGCCTAGGCTAGGCACTCGTCGCCTCGTCGGCATCCAACGCGTCTGAAAAAGGAGAAAAAAAAATCATTATTAGGATATTTTATCCGTTCGTCTTTAAATGATGTAATTATAATAAGTCTTCTAATCATCTGGCATCCAACCCATCATATGTTTACAATCTTATATTAAAAAAAAGAGACGGAGAGAGAATTGTTAAAAATAAATTGGTTGAAGGGAACCAATAGCATTAGTTTTTTCATATTTTGCTAAGGTACAGTGAATTTAGCGTAAAATTTGAAGCCGTGGAGATGCCAAGCTCCTACTCACCTTCCCTGTCTCTGCCCTCACATACTAATGCTTCTAAGTCATCCAGATATCTTGAAGACATATCAAAGTGTTAAACAGTGTATTTTTTAAAAAAAATATAGCATAGCTACTTTAAAAAAGCATATTAATCTATTTTTTAAGTTGAAAATAATAATTAATATTCAATTAATCATGCGCTAATGTCTCACATCGTGTTACGTATTTTCTTAATCTTTCTCTCCCCTTCCAAGAAATGATTCTTAAAAGTAAAATTTAGCCTACACGTATTGCAAGATTTGATACAATAGTTAATACTCCACAAATTAACAATAAATCTCAGTTTGTTCTGAAAACACAAATTAACTTATGAAAGTTCACTACAGACATTCTTCCATAAAAAAGTATATCATAATGATAACTTTTTATGGTAAAGTCATACTAGTAATTACCATACTTCCTCTGTTCTAATTGAAACTAGCACTATTCAAATTCAAATTCTGACCTTAAAAAATTATAAATACTTTATATTATATTATCGCAGTAGGTAGAGTCATAAGTACAACAATAGAACTGTAATTCATCATATCATTATAATATAACTTAAACGTAATTTGTGGTCATAGTGTCAATTATTCGATGGGCGGGAATATTTATTTAACACTAGATGCTACCATGTACATTGCTGCAGGAATATGTATAAAATTGACATAAGTAAATTTGATACGATAAAATTAGGTGTTATTGGATATATATATAGAAGGGTAAATTTGATACGACAATAGAATGGTACAACACTTAAGCAGAAAAAATGTATATCATTTGGAGAAAATATGGAAAAGAGTTGGGTACATCATAGTGTCATTGACGTCCTAAAGACAAATTTGTATGTAAGTATATTGTTCAAAAAGGAAAGGATTAGAGGTTTGATGCGTGTAGAAAACAGGGGAAATTATACTGTAATTATGAGAAGATGTGTAGATGATAAAAAAAACACAAAATGATGAAATATGAGCAGACTAACCTACTCTTGACTGGGCCCTATTCTTGGTTGATTCTATTAAGAGTAGAAAGTGCGAGAGAATTGAGAGCCACTTTATTGATCAAAGAGATACAATATATAGAGAAAGAAGGGATGCGTTGATTGGGAAAGGTTGTGACCAAACCGTCGCAACCTTTCTCAATCTCTGCAAATGGCAACTGCCATGCCTAAAACCACCGGAATGGATGAGATCATCCAATATATATCCTAACACTCCCCCTTGATCGAATCCAAACTTTAATCATTGCTCTCTTATTGTTCCAGATATCTGTAAAGATAATCTTAGAAATAATTATAGTTAGTATATTAGATACATCAGATAAACTCCTTAAAAACCCAGTGGAAAAAATAAGGAGAACCTGATATATTATTAGTGATATTTAGACTTTTATGAGTAAAGCTCATAGTATAGTCCAAAGATAGTATAATGTCTACAGTTATCATTTAGTAAAAACCACAGTGAGGAAAAACAAAATGATAAGACATATAACTTGTGTTGATATTACCTCGTTAAAAGTTTTGAATGAGAAAACCTGAAGGTAAAACTAATACAAAGGAAAAAGAGTATAATATAATGAAAACAGGTTATTTTCCAGAAAGAGGTACTCCTCCTGAATCCTGCAAATCTTTAAGTCTTCTCATACCAATTCTCTCAACACATTTAAAGAATGTGGAGTATGGTAGAGATTTTGTGAATAAATCAGCAAGATTATCACATGACTTAGTTTGTAAGATGTTTATCTCTCCATGTTGTTGAAGCTCATGAGGATAAAATAATTTAGGAGCAATATGCTTAGTGATGTTGCTCTTAATATAACCAGTTTCCATCTGAACAACACAAGCAGTATTATCTTCATAGATAATAGTGGGTAATTCTAATGAACCTATACCACAAGATTTTAATATGTGGTTAATCATTCTGCGAAGCCATACGCATTCACGTGATGCCTCATATAATGCAATTATTTCAGAATGATTTGTGGAAGTAGCTACCAGAGTCTGTTTAGAGGACTTCCATGAAATAGCAGTTCCACCTTGTAAAAATACGAATCCTATTTGTGATCTGACGTTGTGGGGATCTGATAGATAGCCAGCATCAGTATACCCAATTAAAGTTGGATTTTGGTTCTTTTTAAAGAAAAGTCCTAAATCTCTTGTGCCATTAAGATATCGAAAAATATTCTTAACTCCAGTCCAATGGCGTTTGGTAGGAGCAGCGCTGTATCTTGCTAATAGATTTACTGCGAAAGCAATATCTGGTCTTGTACTATTTGCAAGATACATCAGGGCGCCGATAGCACTGAGATATGGAAAATCAGGTCCTAGAATATCCTCTCCTTCTCCTTTTGGTCTAAATGGATCTTTCTCTACGTCTAGAGACCGAACCACCATAGGAGTTTCGGAAGGATATGATTGATCCATATTGAATTTTTCCAATATTTTCTGGGTATATGCACTTTGGTGCACAAGGATTCCAGAAGGTAAATGCTCAAGTTGTAGACCTAAGCAAAATTTGGTTTGACCCAAATCCTTCATTTCAAATTCCGTCTTTAAATGATGACATGCTTCATTAATATCTTGTGTATTGCCAATGATGTTTAGATCATCGACATATACCGAGATAATACAAAATCCTGACGGGGAATTTTTGATAAAGACGCACGGGCAATCATCACTTTTAGTGTATCCCTTTAGCGAAAGAAATTCACTTAATCGGTTGTACCACATTCTGCCCGATTGTTTTAAGCCATAAAGTGACTTCTGCAACTTAACACAATACATGTTACGATTTACCTTTTGATTCGGGATATCGATTCCGTCAGGAACCTTCATGTAAATGTCAGAATCAAGTGACTCATAAAGATATGCTGTCACTACGTCCATCAACTGCATAAATAGACGATTTTGTACTGCCAATGATATTAAATAGCGGAAAGTTATACCACTCATAACCGGAGAATAAGTTTCGTTGAAATCAACGCCAGGTCTTTGCGTAAAACCTTGTGCTACAAGCCTTGCTTTATATCTCACCACCTCGTTGTTTTCATTCCGTTTTCGGACGAAAACTCATTTGTATCCCATAGGAAAGATACCACGAGGAGTAGGCATTACAGTCGAGAATACTTCTCTTTTATAAAGCGAGGCTAATTCAGCGTCAATTGCGTCCTTCCATTTGTTCCAGTCAGAGCGCTTTTGACACTCTTGTATAGTCCTAGGTTCTGGATCAACTTGGAGGCAGTCAGCAATTTTTTCAGAAAAATAAGTGTCGACTATTATAGATCTTCTATCAAAAGATTCTCCAGTTTCAGAGTAGTTGATGGCAATTTCATCAACCCTTATAGACTCATCTTGTTCTCCCAAAACAATGTGTCTACGGTCTTCCGAATTCCTAGTCTCAGCATTATGTACCACCGAGCTAGGTTGCAGATTATCATGATCTGCTTGATATATAGTATCAATTTGGTGTGTACCAACTAAAAGTTGGTTTGCATTTACCATCTTTCTTTGCTTATTAGCAATTGTGTCTCGCTGAGTAGCCATACTTCTTCCTCGCTTTTTAGTGAGTGAAAGTTGAGTGGTTTTATTTGGTACCTCCACTCTTTCTAGCGTATTCTGAGCGGGAATAAAAGATTTAGTCACACCTTTGTAATTAGTAAATGCATCTGGCAGGTTATTTGCAAGGCGTTGCAAATGTATAATTTTCTGAACCTGAAGGTCAGTTTCAGTAGTACGTGGATCTGAGGCTGGAATACCCTGGGCAACCCAATCAATTTCCTGGCATTCATTCTGGTACTTGAATTCTCCCCCTAATGTCGGGAAATGTTCCTCATCAAAAATAGAGTCAGCGAACCGGGCAGTAAACAGATCACCTGTTAAAGGTTCTAAATACTTTATGATCGACGGAGATTTAAATCCCACGTAGATCCCCACTTTCCTGTGTGGGCCCATAGCGGTACGCTGTGGTGGTGAGATCGGTATGTATACAGCACATCCGAACTTACGCAAATGGGAAATACTTGGAGGATTTCCACGTACTAACTGCATTGGGGAAGTATTATGATATGCAGTTGGTCGTAGTTGGACAAGGTCAGCAGCGTGCAGTACTGCATGACCCCAACATGACGAAGGTAATTTGCAATTCATCAATAATGGTCTAGCAATAAGCTTGATTCTTTTGATCAATGATTCAGCCAAACCATTTTGTGTGTGGACATATGGAACAGAGTGCTGAACCTGAATTCCCAATGCCATGCAATAATCATCGAAAGCATGAGATGTAAATTCAGCAGCGTTGTCCATACGGATTGATTGAATCCTATGTTCAGGGTGATTTGCTTTCAACCTTATAATTTGAGACATTAGTTTAGCAAAGGCATGGTTTCGTGTCGATAGAAGACACACATGAGACCATCTAGTAGATGCGTCAATCAAAACCATAAAGTATCTGAACGGTCTAGATCTTGGCACAATAGGGCCACAGATATCACCTTGAATGCGTTCAAGGAATTTAAGTGGTTCGGCTCTAATTTTGAGATAAGATGGTCTCAAAATTAGTTTCCCAGTAGCACACGCAGTGCATACGAAATCAGAGGATTTGGGAAATTTTTCAGTAACCAAATGATGACCAATAGAGTTGCTAATAATTTTTCTCATCATCCCGATACCGGGGTGCCCAAGTCGATCATGCCAAGTGTGGAATGCATCAACATTTTGAAAAATTACTTTATACACAACATGTGTAACAGGCTTAATGTATGTATAGTACAACCCCGATGTGAGAGATGGAATTTTTTCGCAAATGCGTTTGCCATATCCGTTTTGTTTAGTTAAGAGAAGAAATTCTTCTCGATTATACATATGGGTTTCAATGTGGAAACCATTTTGACGGATATCTCTATAACTTAGTAGAGTACGAGTTGAATCAGGATACAATAAGGCATCCTCGATTGTAATTTGTGTACCCATTGGAAGTGTAATAATTGCTCGTCCAGAGCCAACTATTACAGTATCGCGTCCAGCGATGGTCAAAACTTTGCCTTCTCTCTTTTTGAGAGTTTGAAAGTATTTGATCTCCCTAAGTATAGAGTTTGTGGTACCACTATCCACAAGACATTATTCCTCTTCAATCAGAGCGATATCCTTAGACATCTATAGAGAAAAAAAAATTTCTTAGTGAAGAATTCTTTAGTCAATATATATACATACATACAATAATTAAAACATCAAATACATAGTATGACGTTTACATATGTTTAATAGTACATACTCTAACGATGAGTAAGACTTACAACCTTTTAATCTAAGAGAGTTTGTACTTGACCATTATTACAACAAATATTGTTTGACAAACTAGATGATATCAATATATAGTCTCACACACACTGAGATAAATGTAACTTCATCTCCAAGTGGGACGCACTGAGATTACAATAAATCTCTAAGCGGGTCCATTGAGCAGTATTCGATGAGCATGTCATCCATCGCAGAAAGTGGAGCAACATCTTCGGTGTGAAGATCGAGATTGTTCTCAGGTTCAACAGGAGCCTGGTGAGAATTTCCAACCTCAGGTCTTGCTTCACTTGTAAGATTGAAGTGAGCTTCAAATCTTGGTTCCTCTGAAGATTTTTTCTCCTTAAGGGATTTCTGATACAGAAGAACAAGGTGCTTTGGGATGCGGCAATCTTTAGCTATATGATAGTCAGATCCACACCTGTTGCAATGCTTGTTGCTGTTGCCACGAGGTTGTGGTGCCTTTCCCTTTCCTTTTCCTTTCTTTCGACTATTGGATTTTCGCTTGTTGTTGCGTTTGCGTTTTCCAGTAGGATTCTTAGGGTTATTCGAAGAATTTTCCATGAATCCCTTCTTCTTCTCAGCATTATTTCTTGCATTGAAGTGTACCTCAGGCAGTGGGGCAGAGCCAGGGGGACGCTATTGAGCATTCATTTTAGCAAGCTCATGATGTTTTTCTGCCTGAGTTAATATGTGTATAAGCTGAGAATATTTCTGGAAATTATTAGTGCGATACTGTTGATTCAGTATCCTGTCCTCCGGAAGCATAGTTGATAGAGTTTTCTCTATCTTCTCTGCCTCCGTTGGCTCTTTTTCGCAAAACTTCAACTTGGAGCAAATTTTATGAACAGCATGATTATAATCTGCCACAGTTTTGAAATCCTGTAGGCGTAACTGAGTCCACTCATAACTGGCTTCTGGCCAGATGAGTTCCTTTTGCTGATTATAACGCTCTTTGAGAGCTTTCCATAAGTTGAGGGGGCTCGTCTCCAACATGTACTCATGTTTGAGATCTTTATGTATGTAGAGCCTTAGAAGGAAAAGTGCAGTATTTGTCTTTCTGTTCTCAATTGGTGGATCCCCATCATTGGGTTCCTCAATTGTATTTGAAATCCCACGAGAAGCAAAATTAATCTTAATATCAGAAGCCCAAATCGGGTAGTTACTCCCATCAAGGGCGAGTTCGTCGAACTCCTTAGTTGTCATGTTCCTACAATCATGGTTGACATTATCAATTTACAGAGGTAAATTAATAAAAACATGATATAAATGTTGTAATCTCAATGCTTAATGTAAGACTTCATATTTTGTAATATTTCCAAAAGATGTAGGTAATAGACCTTACAAATTTTGAGTAGAATTCAAAATTAAGAGGCACAATGTGGATAATCTTCAAGTAATTAAACAATGGAGTAGATCTCTTAATAGTGGGCAAGTTATACTTGCTGCCTAAAACATGGTCTCCAGGCGAATATATTATGGTGTGTTGATGCAAAAAACACACACTAGCCTGGGAGATCTGCTTAGCTCCAGTGTAGGTCCAAATCTTGGTGAGATGCAGGCGTGCCAGTCAGTTTGATCCTGCAACTGACAAGATATACAAACGACAGATCAAAGAACCGATTGGCCAACATAGCCGATGTAGTAATTCCAGCCGATCCTGATAACAGCCAATAGCGATAGGGTTTTGAGCTATCGGCTATGTGTTCAATGTAGATTCTGACACTTGACAAAGAGACAATCGGCTGATGATAATATGCATTAGATCGGCAATGACTTGATAAAGTGAAACAAAAGTTAGACATACTCGATCGGCTATAGATATCAATGATACATAATCTAAATCTCAAAATATATTTAAACCAAGTGATTGGGATAGATCGGATAGGGCGCCGAGACAGTATAAATCCCTTATGTCTAAAAACATCTCAAGAGAGAGATTATATATATTCATAGCATAGCCGATGAAGTGAATCTAACATAGATCCAATGCCATAAAATCTACAAGATTAGATTAAACAGTGAAACCTTTGTTGTTATCGGCTAAATTCAACTTATATGCAATCCTTATAAGCCGATGCAACGTCCAGATAACTCATTGGCTGAAACCCCGATGAAACCCTTATCGGCAATCAAAAAGCAGGCTAGAGATTCATGATTCTAAGCACGACTTAGTAGGTCAAACTCAACTGATGCAGCACTAAGTATGTAAAGAAACACAGTATCTAGATGATCAAGCCCTTGACTGATTTTCAGGGTGGTAGATGCCTAAGCTAATCTAATCTAGCAAGACGATTTAGTCGATACCGGCAGAAACCCTAAAACGAGAAGCAGCCGATAAAACTAAATCGAGACGCTAATACTAGATTAACAGAAGACATATGATAAATAGCCAGGCAAATATATTATCCAAACCAGAGCAATCCAAGAGGTCGAATGTACTGATGCAGCCTTGAACGACGCCGACGTAGATGATGCAATTGCCTGAGCCGACGAAACATTGGACTTACCCCTTCGCCGGAGATCGACAGCCGATGCAGCCCCGTGTCAGGTGCCAAATTCCGCCGGTTGATGAATAAACCGTAACAGAGTAAAAGATGGCGATGCGCCGAATTGTATTGATCGAGAGTTGATAGATTACAATAACCCCAGGTGTACATATTTATACCCATGGGAAGATACTAGTCCTTGTAGGACAAGAAAGAAACTTTCGTAAAGATAAAAGAAAAACATAAAGTCCTTAAGGGACACTAAACACACTTTCCTAAAGATAAAAGGAAACTAACAAATATTCTAATTAATAGATACAATCACCTTCTTCGGACTCAATCCGCACGTGGCAATCCTCATGAAGCACACCAACCGAACCCGACAATGATCCTGCCATCTCCTTATCGGAATCGGCTACATCGGCTATCCTTGTCCGATTCTGTTTCTGCCGATGCACACCGTAGCCGATTTGGCTTGCAGCCGATTCATACTCCATTTTCTGTAATCGCTTATCTCCTCCAATCGGCTTCGGCTTTAACTCTGAATCCAATGCATGATTTACCAAATTTCGTCGTTAACAGGTGAATATACCGCAGCCAATGTGTAGGACTCCACTACCTTGTGCTCATTCAAAATTTCAAATAATCTCATTTTTGAAAAACATATGTTCAGAAATAATCACATGTGGGTAATCATCGTAAGATGTAGACCTCTTTGTGATGGGCGAGATACTCGCTGCCTAGGTTATGGTCATTGTGACCAAAGCATAGGGCTCCATCTTTATGTGATTAAATTCCAAGTCAAAATGTGCAGTCGAACATGCATTAAATCCTCCATTAATCATGTTTTACATAATTAAGAGAATTTGCTAAATTAAAGTACAAAATTTATAGAATTTTGTAAAGTAATGAAGCGAGGAAGTATAGTGTGTCTTGAAATAAAATACAAAAGCATTTTATTAAGACAATTAATAAATTTAGTGAAGCAGGGTATCAAAATAAACACCTATGTTAATTAACATATAACAGCAGTGGTCTATAGGACCATTACATAATAGTTTGTACAATTGATGATCTGCTGAACTAAATTAACCAAATTATAGGGACTAATGTGAAAAACTATAAAAATAAATAAAAATAAAATAAAGGTAAATGGGTGGTGGGCCGAAATCAACAGGATTCGGCCCACCACCGCTAGTTGCTGCGCCGGCCCAAAGGGAGTGGGGGGTTAGGGTTAAAATCCTAACCACCCGAGTGGCTTGCGCTGGCCCAAAAAGGAGGCGTGGGGGGTTAGGGTTAGAACCCTAACCGCCCCGAGCGACTTGCGCCGCCGCCGCTGCGCCGCCGTCTCCTCCCTTTGCGCCGCCGCCTTCTCCCTTTCCGCCGCCGCTTTCCCCTTTCCGCCGCCGCCTTCCCCTCCCGTCACCATCATCTCCACCATCCATGTCGCCTCGGCCACCCCTCCGTCCGCCGGCAGGTAGCCGGTTAAGTTAGGCCGGTAGCTCCCACTCCTCGGAGGAGGTGAAAACCGGCCGGACTCGGACGCCGTTCCCCGGGACCCCATTAGGCAAGGTTCGGCTCGGAGAGCCATGGGGAACGGCGACGAAAGTGTGGCGGAGGCCCGGACGGCGAGCGGCGGCTTCACCGGCGTGGCGGCGAGAAGATGATGCCGTGAAGTAGGCCGGTTCCCCCGTGCGCGCGGCTAGGGTGCCGGTCCGGCCGAAACCCGATGGCGCAGGAGTTGGGGAGCGGCCTCGGCTTCGGCTTGGTGGAGTTGGTGTAGGCGGGGTAGGAGATGGCGAAGCGGCGACGAACGGGGTTGGCGGCGACTGCATCTCCAGCGGGAGGGAGCAGGAGACGCCACCGGGGAAAACCACCGCCGTCCATCCATGGGTGGGACAGTACTGTATCCCCTGGACTTGGATGCGGTGGGGAACTCCTGCGACTATCGAAGCAGTGATTGGAGGAGGGGAGGATGGTGGTGCGGGGATCGGCGTGGCAACCACCGATGGAGTGGCAACCACGCGACGGCGAGGGAGATGGCGGCGGCCACCAACCCTAGCCCGACCGCCGCGGGATCCCCGACGCGTCCTCCTTGTCCGACGAAGGAGTTGCTGAAGCCGGCGGAGACGCTGATGGCGAGGAAGGCCAAGAACAGCGTCAAGGATTGGGTTGAAGGTAGGCATACCTTCTTGTTTTTTCTTCTTCGCTTCTTCTCCTTCTCTGTCACTTCGTGATTTTCTTTGCGAGAGCGAAAGTGCCGATAACGTATTAAGAGTAGAAAGTGCGAGAGAATTGAGAGCCATTTTATTGATCAAAGAGATACAATATATAGAGAAAGAAGGGATGCGTTGATTGAAGGGGAAGTGATGCGTTGGTTGGGAAAGGTTGTGACCAAACCGTCGCAACCTTTCTCAATCTCTGCAAATGGCAACTGCCATGCCCAAAACCACCGGAATAGATGAGATCATCCAATATATATCTTAACAGATTCCATCAATGACACATTCAGAGGTATAAATTCTATTTATAGAGGCATGTTCTTAATTCTTTATGAAGTATATGCATGTGAAATTGAAACTGAAGATAAAAATGAAATGGTAACGGTGGTTTAGAATTTATGTCGTTGATGACCTATTGGTTCCTAGATTAAATAGAGAGAATATTTAGGGGAGTTGAGCAGTGATTAATACATTGTTTTAATGGAGAGTATCCTATGTGAAGAAGTAAAGTTTTGCTACCAATCACATAAGTACCCAATACTCAAATTTAATCGAACGGTTCATACCACACATATTCTTTCATTTAATGGCTGTTGTAATACCGTTGATGTGGCTGCACTAATGAGGATAGCCCTTATAGATTCGATAAACAAATAAATTAAATACTCCCATGGCTTAAGCTTACAGTTGGATATGCAATTTCAAACTCGTGGAGGGCACATGCGGTAGATATTACGGATTCGCGCCCCTCATTAATAACAGAGACAAATAATAAAAACCGGGCCATGGTTACTCAAAAATCCAGTCCCACCTCAACGACGAGCTAGAATGGACCCACCGTTGAGCGACAGCCGAGGGTGGAACCCCGCGTGGCGAGAGCGTTGCAGTTGGCAGATTCCGGTCCACACCAACGCCCACGTCCTTAAAACCACCACCACCCATCCGTTTCCCACTAGCCAAGGCAGCCAGCCGCCCGGCCTCCCGCCGCCTCTGCTGTCTCGCGAGTCGCGACGCCACCACGAGGACGAGGAGGAGGAGGAGAACGACGACGAAGAAGAGGTCTCGGAAGCGAGGAGGCGGGCATGGGGATCGTGGAGGAGGCGCACAACGTGCGGGTGGTGGGGGAGGAGAAGCGCGGGGTGATCGTGCTGGCGCACGGGTTCGGGACGGACCAGTCGGTGTGGAAGCACCTGGTGCCGCACCTGGTGGCCGACTACCGCGTGGTGCTCTTCGACACCATGGGGGCCGGGCCGACCAACCCGGACTACTTCGACTTCTCCCGCTACACCACCCTCGAGGGCTACGCCCTCGACCTCCTCGCCATCCTCCAGGAGCTCGCCGTCACCTCCTGCATCTACGTCGGCCACTCTGTCTCCGCCGTCATCGGCGCCATCGCCTCCATCTCCCGCCCCGACCTCTTCTCCAAGCTCGTCCTCCTCTCCGCCTCGCCCCGGTACTACTTCTACTATTACTTTATTCCTCCGCCCCGCCCCCCTTCTATTCTATTCTACGCGTTTACCAAGCAGCAAATTCGTAACCAAATAGGAGTATCTCATACTCTTTATTAGTCTCTCTTATATGGATTGGGGGAATAAATTCTATTGGCCTTTAATTTAATTTTGGTGGTGATGAATTGGGCTAAAAAAGCTCCCCGAATGGGTACTAGTACCGAGGTACGTCACGAGGAAATTTTTTGTCGATTTGGGGGCAGATCGCGGCTTTTGTCTTCATAGAGGAATCAGCTGTCGATTTGCGGGGCTTGTCGTCATGGGGGGAATTGAAGACTCGCAGGGGGAATTGGTTGGACACTTGGACTAGGATTCCTTATTTCTATGCCTCTCGATCAGCATGGGGCTTATGGCTCGTTTAGTTCACTGCAGCCAGGGTGAGAATAGGGGATCTTGCTTCAAAGGGTTGCCTGATTTCTACTGACAAATTAACAACATTCGTGCTCATTGGTACTTTGATTTAACTATGGACGGGAGGGGCGTTGGCTGTATAGAACCTCCAAATCTCAAATTTGACAAGACAGACAACCTACAAGGTGTACTGCTGTATGTGGTTAGCTACTCTACATAACTGAATTCTTTTGGCTCTAGTTTGAGATTGATCTTATCCGTTATCACTAAAATATACTGAACTGAAATAATATCAAGATTGAGCTTCACTCAAGAGAAAATAAACAAGATTGGCAATAAATTCTTGATTGGGTTTTAGAATCAGCTGATTACAGGAATCAGTTGTAGGCAATAGGTAATATACATGCCAGCATGTTTTGCAGCCATTTGTTGCGAAAACAAGACAAGGACTAAAGTCTTCAACTCTCCAAGGTGTAAAAGAACTGAGAGCTTACAAAGTTAAATCGAAAAGAAAAACGCCAGAAACCTGCCAGAAGCTGGATTCGTGGATGATTCCACGATTTGAGGGGAAAATAAGTTTCTGTTCCCATCAAATCTAACCTATTTGATATGTTGAGCAGCAATTATTGTAACATATTAGTCAGGCCTCACCTGTGGGTGATGCGTTTTGGGATTTGCTTTGGTAGGAGGGATTTGCTGATCCCTCCTTTGTAAATATTTCTTTCTTCTTGATGAAATGAAGCACAGTTCTCCTGCATTTTTGAAAAAGAAAATAGTAACATATCTACAAAAATACAATATGTTTGAGATAGACTCCTAGTGGATTCTAGTATAACATAATTAGTACTCCCTCCGTTTCATATTATAAGTCGCTTTGACTTTTTTGTAGAAAAATATAGTAGCATTTTCAACACAAAACAAACATATTATCAAAGTACATTCCATGTTAGATTTAATGAAACTAATTTGGTGTTTTAAATGTTACTAAATTTTTCTATAAACTTGATCAAACTTAAACAAAGTTTGACTAGAAAAAAAAGTCAAAGCGACTTGTAATATGAAACGGAGGGAGTACTACTAAATTCCATTCCCTTAGGTGTATGTGCAGATTGAAAACATTCATTTCAAGTAAAACCACAATAGTAGAGGGCATCTGGATAGTACCAACCACATTCTATCATGCTAATGCCAACAGCCCCCTCACCCCCCCCCCCCCCCCCCCCCCCCCCCACCAAAAAAAAAGCAATAGCTATGCGATAAAGGTGCTGAAACAGGGTAATTCCCTTCGATGTATATCTTGGCGAGATTTTGCTATGCTACAGCTTGCACATTTCTTGGCTTATTGTGGTGCAAGTGTCATGTCCCAATTGGTCCTATCTTTTAAACCAAAAGGGGAAAATGACCCTATCTTTCCATTTCTGGATATTTCCTTGCTGGAAACCAACATTATTCCAAAAGTAATGCCTTGCTGGAAGCCATAACTGAGTTGCGCAAAGTGCAACGTCGTTATTTGTCACTACCAATATAGCTACTTTTCATCTTGTTGTAGTTGTTGGATATATGGTCTTTCCTAGTGTACATGTTACAGGCAACAGTAAAATGGGGTGGTGTAGTTGAGAATAGTGCTAAGGGAACTAGGGACTTTGTTTTTATTTCCCTAACAGAAACTGAATCATATTGAACAGTTGGTTTGAAGGGTTATGTATGATGCCATCATCATTTGCCTGTATCAGCATGGCATGTGTGACTAACGCAGGGAAATGTTGTCAAGAGGAATTTTGACTGCTGAACAGTTTTAGCATCTGGAATCATTGTATTGTAATGAAACAAATGAAGAGTGCTTAGGTATGCCCAAGCTTGTTTACGGTTATGACTGAAGTAAATTAGTTTATGCCTAGCACTCTAGCAACAATTTTGGCCACTAATTAACAGAAATGTAAACATAAAAAAACTCGCACAAATATAAGCAGTTATGGAAGAAAATGTTACTTATTTCCAATATTCTGGCCCGTGCATGTGATTCCAGTTGCAAAAGAATGCTCTTAATTGCTTCAATATTGGAGAATTCTCACATTAAGAACTTATATATGAGATTGTATAACATAATTCTCAATTTTTTCCTCATTTCATACCAGTCTAATAGAAAATGTCAAAAACATAGTTGAGGAAAAGTCACTTGGTAGCCTTAGCCTAGCTTTTAGTTGGTTGCATCTATGTGCTCAATGAATCATGTCCGTATTTGAATTTGTATGTGGTGCTGCAACAAAAATAAAATCTTTGATAGTTTTAATGACAATCACATAGAAGCAAGTAATTTGAGTAAATAAACAAAACTTAATGGCCTACATGGATCATGACACTCTAATCTGGTCAAAATTTGAAGCCATCACCCTTTTCCATTACATTCCATTAGATCTCAGACGAGTATAGGATATGTAAGTCTTCTTCTCAATTTAGGTTTTGGAGCCTACATAGCATTTTACTGTACATTCATTATACAATCTTGAATCTGCTCGCCCAATATCACCAATTCCCTATGCAAGATTTTCATTAAATGGGTAAGACGTGCCTAATGCCTATGTCTTCTTAGGTTCAATTGTTCTAGCAGACATTTTAACATTAACAAAGCTCTGTGTTAGAAGTTCTCAGGTACAAATTAGATCACTAAGTACTGGCATCACATGTTATAATTCTAGTGTTTATTTTTTATGCAGTCATTTCTTTATAAATATCAATTAATCTCACTCTTATTTGTATACATATTGTCTACTGCATTAGATATTAGTGATATTGTGTCATTTGCATCAGTGACAGTGATACTATTCTGCAGTTCGACTGTCATGTTTCGTTTTCCATTACCAAAGAAATTATAACTTGCACCGGTTGGTCTCTAAGCGTTTAGTGAAGGTTGTCTTAGAATCTTGAAAATATGAATTAGGTGGGCAGGCTCTTCATTACTCAAATAGGTCTACTCTTGGTAATGCTTATTTTAATTTCCGCTTGGGCAAATGAGATTGGATCTTGTCTGGGTAACTGTTGTATCGGTGGATATTGATGCAATAAAATGTGTTTACACTTCACATTTTCTCCATTAAGTGGTGGTATTCACCTTTATGTTCCTTCTTTTTTTCCTTTTCTGGTCCCATTCATTCTCTAGTTGAAATTTTCTATTCTCTTTCATTGATCCAGTTTTCTCTTGATCAAACAGGTACCTCAATGATGTCGACTACTATGGGGGATTTGAGCAGGAGGAGCTTAATGAGCTCTTTGAAGCCATGGGGTCAAACTACAAGGCCTGGTGTTCAGGCTTTGCGCCATTGTGCGTAGGAGGGGACATGGAATCAGTGGCAGTTCAGGAGTTCAGCCGCACACTCTTCAACATACGTCCAGACATAGCCCTCAGTGTCGCCCAGACAATCTTCCAGAGTGATGTGCGAAGCCTCCTACCACTTGTCACCGTACCATGCCACATTGTTCAGAGCACCAAAGATCTTGCTGTGCCGGTTGTGGTGTCTGAGTACCTGCACAAGCACCTTGGTGGCGACTCAATCGTCGAGGTAATGCCCTCTGAGGGTCATCTCCCCCAGCTTAGCTCACCGGACATTGTCATCCCTGTCTTGCTCCGACACATCCAGCATGACATTGCGGTCTAGGTGGTGCAACCATTCCGCCTAGAGCTGTTCATCAGAAGTTGTATAATTTCAGTATCTGTACTCCACTGAATCACCCGACTTAGGATCCATCTACTATTGTTATAATAAGATTCTCCATATGTTGTAAATTGATGGCGGTGGAGAATCTATGGTGTTTGTAAACCACTGCACGTCTGATGTTCATTATAATGTTGGATGTTTTAACGTAACCGAGTCTTTCAGAATTAAACTCATCACGTCAGTGTGGCCGCTATCACGAGCTGCAACTCTGTTTTATAATTGTTCTTGTCTGTTGCAACTCTGTTCTATGCTACTTTTGGGAAAGGAAAATTTGAGAAAATTACAAAATGTAACGAAGAATATTTCATGCCCCACAATATTTCATAGTGCAAAACTGTGTTAATTTTTTTAACGAGAGATTAGTTATGTTTTGAGGGAAAATATGTAGTCCAACTCCATATATAATGCAGTACGATAGTGTCAGTGTTATCAATAAGGCATACCTTCTATACATGGGTTTGCGGTATACGAAAATACCATATATGTAATAGAATACGAGAAGGTATCTTTTGATTAAGGAATTACGGCTTATAAAGAAGAAAATTATCTTTCCAGAATAGAAAATGTTCCGGATAAGAAAATAAAAGCGGAGTCTATTTGGGCACTACAAAGACTACTCGGATTGTATTCATACTTGTCTCCCTACTTGGACAAGGTGACATTCGAGGATATAAATACAATACCCCCTAGGAGAAGAAGGGACATGCTAACACAAGTCAACATACGCTAAGTCAGAATACAAGCCTAGATAACCCCAATCTAGAGCCACAAAGACCGACATAAGGGATCTAGAGTTACCTCCAATCTCACCGAGTTCATATTCGACGAGGAAAACTACACTAATCATCGACCACGTGTGAGAGCTCCATGCCGCCAAGCCAACCGTGACTAGATTAGGTCATTCCAAATATTGTACTCGTGTGATACTGATATATAAATGTAACACCGGCTTCGACCAACAAGAGTAGGGCTATTACCTGTCAGTTAAGGGACCCGAACCTGTATAAAAATCACTGTCTCCCGTCTCTTTTACCTCAATCTCATGTATACCCTGGTTCCAACAATCCTTATACTCTACAAATACCATGGTCGGTGTATAGCCCACCGAAAGTGATGTGCCAGTTAGGGGACTTGGTACTTAAAGGTTTCGACGAGATGAGTTCAAGAGCTAGATTTTCCGACGAGGGCTTCTACGACTGTCCTGGCTTGGGAGATCTAACCTAGCCGATGTTCACTTCTGTCCAGGTCAGAACCATCATCTTCCCGATGTTCGCTGCCGTCCCGATCTCGTCCCCCTTGGCTTATGCCGAGAACGAGGCCATGACGACGGAACAGGCGAACGTGATCCCCGAACGGCCATCTCTCCGGCAAATACCAAGAACGAGGTGCCGACAACCAAATCTACCAGCGGATCTTTCGATGAAACACTCTCCAACGACTTCAGACCTGGGACATATGACCCGACTGAAGTGTGTTCTGCCATGAAGCGGGACCCTCGTCATCTCAATCTTTGTCAAGACATCGTCACTATGGATTTTTCGATGAGGGATATTCCAATGACTTTGCCCCTAGGAAATCTGACTCGACCAGAGTACGTTCCCCGACCAGTTCGAAATCATCATCACCAACAATTCCATTTATCAAGATCAACCAAGCTTTAATACGCTGTCGTCGTCGCATAAGACATGAACCCAATGTTGTCAGCCACAAGACCTTGATCTACACTAACTACTTCCAAACCGATATCACTGTCAAAATTCAATCAATTGATGGAACGCACCGACAAGATCGTTGATCTACAACACCGTATCGGGTTTGCTATTCTAATTTTATATGAATAGATTATTATTGTTTACTATAGCATCTAATTTGTTGATTGCTAATCATGGATCGATCTATCATATTCGTTTGCATGAACAATCCAATTGAGTACAATTCTAACTGCATGCACCTGCTAGCTCCAAGTAGCGCTGCACTTCTCCACCTAATCAGTCCAGCTCGGACATGATAATGGGAGAACCTAAAATACATATAGATCAAGTGCAACTAGCAAAAACACTTGCAGCCAACTGGACATGTAATGTGTACTGTGTACACGACTAACTACCAAAAGCATGTTCACGTGCATACTTCTCTCACAAGACATGTGAACTAAGATATTTAAGATATTTAGTAAGATTAATTACTTAATTAATCTACTTATTTCTTAGATATATCCAGCATATATCAACACAGGTACACAATATTTTGTATACAATTTACCATACCTATTTCTAGATTAATAATTTATTATGTTTATCCCGAACATATTTTTTATACAATATCTATTGTGTGAACGTTCCTTTATTAGGCCAACTATGGTCTAATACTAGGGGCTCGCTCTGTTCCTTCTGTATAAATCATGCTTGTTTACATAATACCCGATATTTAATCTAAATATTCTCATTATATCTTAACAATACTAGAAGATTTATACAATTTTCTGAGTACGTAATCGGTCTTATCTGCTGTATATCTTGTCTTCTATAAAATATTTTTTGGGAATAATCAAGCAGTCTAGTGAGCAGAGTCAAGTACACCCCATTGTTGAGAACGTTCTTGAACAAACGAGGAGTTGTCAGACCAAACTCACCAACAAAGACCAGCGAACTACCTCACATCTAGTTCCGGTCACAACCCGGTCTATTTGTGAAAAGGTTGTTACGTACAATCTCCTCATGAACGTTGTAGGGTTGATCACCCGGCATAATTGCGAACGGACGTCTAATATGCTTATAAGTTGGGTATGTGAGTCATGCTGACCACATGAGATGCACAAGTAATAACCATCAAGTGCCCATAAGAGTGGTCGAGGTACGACTACATCTAGTCCTCAACCAGTGTTGTAGCGATCCTCCCACCACCTCTACGAGTGGTCGAGTACGACTACACACCTAGTCCTCAACCAGCGTGGTATCGATCTCACCAATTCTACAAATCTTCTACGAGTGGTTGAGTACGACTACACATCTGGTTCTCAACAGCGATTCTCCTACCACCTCTACAAGTGGTCGAGTACGACTACACACCTGGTCCTCAACCAGTGTGGTAGAGATCTCACCAACTCTACAAATCTTCTATGACTGGTCAAGTACGACTACACATTTGGTTCTCAACCAGCATTGTAGCAATCCTCCCACCACCTCTATGAGTGGTCGAGTATGACTACACACCTGGTCATCGACAAGCGTGGTAGCGATCTCGCTAACTCTATAAATCTTCTCCAAGTTGTCGAGTAAGACTACACATCTGGTTCTCAACCAGCGTGATAGCGACCTTACCAACTCTACAAATCCTCTACGAGTGGTCTAGTACGACTACACATCTGGTTATCAACCAGCGTGGTAGCGATCTCATGAACTCTACAAATCTTCTACAAGTGGTCAAATACGACACACATTTGGTCCTCAACCAGCATGGTAGCAATCTCACCAACTCTACAAATCCTCTACGAGTGATCGAGTATGAGTACACATCTGGTACTCAACTAGCGTGGTAGCGATCTCGTCAACTCTACAAATCTTCTTCGAGTGGTCGAGTACGACTACATATCTAGTTCTCAACCAGCATGGTAGCGATCTCGCCAACTCTACAAATCTTCTATGAGTGGTCAAGTACGACTACACAACCGGTTCTCAACCAGCGTGGTAGTGATCTCACCAACTTTACAAACTTTCTGCGAGTGGTCAAGTACGACTGCACACCCGGTACTCGAGTAGCGTTGTAGCGATTCTCTGGCTACCTCTGTGAGTGGTCGAGCATGACAACTCACCTGGTCCTCGACCAACATTGTAGCGATTCTCCCATCATCTCTACAAGTGGTCGAGTATGACTACGCACCTAATCCGTGACCAGCGTTGTAGCGATCCTTCCACCACCTCTGCAACTGGTCAAGCACGACTACGCGCCTGGTTCTCGACCTGTCTGTGTAGCCTTCCTACCATCTTCATGCATTAATCTATGTAAGTTTTTAATACAAATCAAATGCGCAATATTTATCCGTTGATCCTATTTTCTCATATCGCTACTATGGGGACACTCCGGGTTAGATATTATGTAAGCTACCTGAAATGATAGCGCAAAATATTTAGTTGGATGGGGTCTAATAATAATCAAATAAAGCAGTAACCATCCAACCTCATCGCTTCCCTATCAAGTCAAATAACATACATAGTATAAAACCCGAAGCGCCGAGTAGAGAGCATAGGGGATATTGTTGGGACTTTAACATGCCAATCAACTTTAGCCTGAGACGTGCCCGTCAAACCACACGAAGGTGGCGACCAGATGTGTTATACATCTTAGGAGATTTGACAAAATTCGCTAAAGCTCTATGACATCCCAAATGCTCAATACTCATATCGGTGTAGAACTATATCCCAAGATAAGCTCTTTCGTCTAAGCAATGAAGATCAGAAAAATAAGGAGTAAACACAAATAAACTTTACACTACATCTTAAATTAAATACATAAGTCAATTGACCGAATAGCTACTGATCCGCAGAAGTTTGGCTACCCAAAACCACAAGCAGCTGTCTAAGGGGTAACCTATATAGATCCAACCTAGAAGAAGAACAACGATTCCCAAATCACTCAAAATAAACTAAGTCTAATACCTGCAAAACAAGTTATATATATGGCAAAAGTCAGTACATTAATCGAATTAATGTACTGGCAAGCACAAGACAATCCTAACATATTACATGCATGGCATATAATCAAGGAAGACTATTTGTAGCTCATTTCAGCATAAAAGCAAGTTTTGGTTCACAAACATTTGTAAAGGAGTTGATAATTCAATTAACAAAACATTAACATAGATATAACATAATGTTAATCATAACAACATCATAAACATACCCTTGCTACCATACCGACAACAAGGCATAATCTCATCATATCAACATTCTTGATGCCCACCCGGCATCAAGTCTCATAATCATCAACTTATAACATATACATCATATGAACATATCAACATTCTTGATGCCTAACCGGCATCAAGTCTCACATTCATCATCCATACACCATACACAACATATATCAATACATATTTTCCATTTTCAAAACCCATAGTTCACAAAAATATAATTTAAAAACATAAATCTATACTCATGACACTTCACCAAGTCGCTCATGACCGTGAGCACGGCTAATCGATTAGTTTTGAGAACTCTGCAGAGTTTGTACAGGTTTACCCACATGATATAAACACTCTAGTTTGTTTTGTGCTCGCGAGACACTACCACACTCTTCTTGCTGAATGTGGTCTAGAGGTCACAACGAAGCCTTTACATTACTTAACACCTAGCCTTGCACTAGCACAGCAAGTGTGAATCCACCCTGGAAATGACCCAGAGCCGTTAGGTGGCGGGCCCACGCCTTAAACCTAATGCCGTGACAGCGAACACATCCATTTCCCCACGAGGCACTTAACCGTTGAATTGGATAGAATTATACGCCTAAACTACCCCCAATAAAAGGTGGGGTAAATAGGTGGTTCCTATGAATCATCGCTTAGATTAATTCATTCTTTTCCGGCCTACCAAAATGCAAGGCTAGACTTTAAGTAACTTAATTAGCTAAGGCCACCCCATAAATAGCACATGTGGATGTACGGTGTACTTAAATTGGTGACACGAAGTTCAGTCCTTAAGCAACTCAGGCGAACACTCCCCCTATTAGTATGCAACTATCACCCTATGCACACCACTTGCCGCCCAAGTCTAAAATCAATTTGTCCATATTTTAGTTCACAAATACCCATTACTTTCATTTTTGTCCAGCAATAAACAAATTTCTCAAAATCCTATTCGTAAAAGGGTAAGGTTGGTTATTTTACTTAGTTCTAAGCATGGCTAGGCACATAGTAGTGTAATAAGCATGGATAATCCCAAATAAGCACAAGTAAAGTACTCTACCCATTACTAAGGTTACAATCAGCAAGGGAAGCAATATTTCAAAGGGTTCATGCAGCAAATGAGTTATATCTACCTTTAACCAAGTTTCAAATACCATTTTAATCAAATACCTATGCATTTTGCAAACAACACTTTTCATATCCCAAAACATGGGTTTCAATGTGTTCAAAGGAGAGGGGAGGAAGGAAACTTGCCTTGTTCTCGAACAATATGAATACCACCTAAATCACTCCTTCACCGTTAATGTAATTTATCCATACTAAAGACACGGTATACAAATAAATACCAGAATATGTGAAAAATAAAAAATGCTTTAAAATACATGATTTGTGCACAGTGAGTAGTTACTGTCCTTAGATGAATTTAGATGAAAGAATTTCTATTTTATCTCTTTTCATTTATGAGTTACAAATTTTCAAAGTTTGTATTGACATATAGTATTATTTACTTATGTAATATTGTGAAATATTTTTAATATGTGATTTTGACAAACTTAACCTTACTGGATGAAGAGGATTGTTTTACCAGGCTAACCCATTTGGTTTCATAATTTTTAGAGCTAGAATGAATTTCTTATGTATTTTACAAGTTGTAAAGTGTCGTATGTTGATAGTTTCCTATAATATGGTTTTAGATGCCATTTAGGCTCAATTTCTGTGAGGGTTTAGATCACTGCAGTGAATATTATGTTTTCTTTAGTTCAACAAAATTTAGTTCACAATTTTTAGAGTTAGCATGAATATATTATGAATTTTACAAGTTATAAGTCATTTGTACTATATGTTTGCTTTACAAAATTTTGGTGGCATATTTATTATAATATGTGCCTTATTTCAATTTACAGTAAATAATATCATGAGATTATGAATCTAACAAAACTAGAATCATCTCATTTGAAGTTAGAACCAATTTCTTACAAATTTTAGAAGTTTTCCTATTCATTTTGATCATTTGCAATTATTTAAAAGTGATATAATTGCAACTAGTATATAATTGCAACTAGTATATAAAATGCATTCACTTTTAAATAATTGCAAATGATCAAAATGAATAGGAAAACTTTTAAAATTTGTATACAATTACCATAAAGAGTCGTCGTTGTTTTTAGTTATTACTAATAGGTCTTGGGTCCACATATAAGTCTAAAGAGTTTTACATTTTAAACCTTACAAGTTTTAAACCCTTACTAAGCTGAGTCCTTAGCGCTCTAATCAAGTTGGGCCTGCATGTCAGTGAAACGGCACGGCTACGAGGAAGAGCTATGGCGCTCCAGCGAGCTTGTTGCCGGCGCCAGCGGCGAACAATGGCTTGTGTGAGATTGCGACCAAAGGAGAAAATGGAGAAGGGTTCATGGAGAAGCTAACGGTGATCTTCCTGCAAGCTATGGTGACCAGAATCAATGGCGACGGCAGCGCAAGTGGCGATGCCTCTCGGGGTGTTGATGCATGTGAGGCTAGAGGCCAATTCTTGGGGATATAGGGCATGGATGTGTTGTCTTCGGTCACTAGGAGACTTACCGAAGCTTGAACATGGCGTGGAGAAGCCTGGACAATGATGGCGATGGAGAAGATGGCCTGGCAGCGGCACAGAGCTCTGGGAAGACGATGATGGCTCGTTCCGGTTGATGGAGAGCTAAGAAAAGGTGCACAGGTGGTTAGGGAGGTCCCTAGGGTGACATGAATGCAAGCAATCGAAGTGAAGCTCACCAGAGAGAGAGGATTCGGAGATGGAGTCTGGTGGCCGGAATTTAGGAAGGAGTGGACCTCTGGTTTTACGGCATCTTGGCTCGATTCCTTCAGTTAGAGGGGCTCCTGGGGTCGAGGCTTTGACGATGGTGCGACAGCTTGGCTCGGGGTGGTCGGGTTCGGTCGGATGACGATGATGCCAAGGTGGTGGCGCTCCGAAGCTCCTGCGGACATGGCGGGGTTTCGGCAAGACGGCTGCAAGACAGAGAGCAAAATGAGCGGGGATGGATTTGGTATGGAGCGGAGACGATGAAACGCAAGAAAAGAGGGAATGACCGCGGCTTAATCGATGATGGCGATGGTCGTCATCTTCG
Organism: Oryza officinalis; assembly: GCA_008326285.1. Lineage (NCBI taxonomy): Eukaryota > Viridiplantae > Streptophyta > Magnoliopsida > Poales > Poaceae > Oryza > Oryza officinalis. Next base: position 31,151,497 of record BDMV01000003.1, on the reverse strand, counting down.
CGGCCGACGGCGGGAATGTGGGCAACGGAGAGACAGAGGACTCTCCCTCTCAAGTTGCTCGGCTCCAGAAGAGTGTAGAAGAAAAGGCGACGCATCTGCAAGAGAAAAGGGAGGAGCTCGACGCTACCACGTCCCGGCCACACGTCGAGCACCGTTGGCGTCGACCTCCTTCGTCCTCTTTCTCTCATTCGGGTTCTTGAGCGGTGGAGGATGATGTACAGAGGTGAAACAAGCACAAGTGGCTGCCAAGTGGGTCCAGGGTGTGCTAGGCTAGGCATGGATGAGAGGGATGGGTAGGTTTGTGGGTGAAAGTACTGTTTGGGCAGATTTTCAGGTTTTTCCCTATTTGTTTCTTGTTCCCTTCTTTGTAATTCTATAGTTTACTTTGTAGGCTAGATAAAATAGAGTAGATTTTTGTAGAGATAGATAAAAATACCTAGTTTCTAGTTTCCTTGGTTGCACTCAAGAATTAGATATATTTTATTCTTAGGAAAATAAAGAAAATAGGCTTGGCCGAAATTTATTTGAATTTTTAGGAGGTCTAAACCAAGGAAATAAATTCTGAAAAAAATATATTTATTCATGATAAATATATTAGTATTTGAATAAGTTATGTTCCATATACACTCTTATGTAATATAATGCATATATGAGTGATGTATTACTTTTGCCGGTTAGGATTTAGAAATAGTTTATAGTTTGACTGCTTTGACCAATTTATTTGAGGTATAAAATGTAAATATTAAATTATACCAAAATTTCAGTGAGCCTAATATATTGAATAGTGTTTTCATGAATTTCCCCATGATTTTATATCACATCAATTATTTTTAGATATTCAATGAGCTTATCTATCTTTAAATGTTCCTATTTTAAATATATGTTTAAATGATTGTAAAATTATATTTTAATTTTTAATTAACCATAGATGATGTTGTTAGATTTTATTTTTATTTCACCATGCTTAATCTCTTTAGACACTTGTGCATTTGAGTGTATTATTTGGGTTAGACTAAGTGCAACTTAATGTGACAATTAAGGTAATGTTTTTATTATATATAAATTAATATGTATACACATTTATGCTCATGTGACCTACTATGCAACTGTTGGCGCAGAATTTGGACCCGTCCAGCAACAAAACGGGTTCCGCGTTACCACGACGGCCTGGGAGATCTGCTGAACTCCAGTGCAGGTCCAAATTGGCTTGCCTAATCATACGCAGAGCGTGCCAGTTGATTTGATCTGCAATCAACAAGAAACAAGTAAACCATATCAGAAAACAATGGTCGATCGGCCGATAGGCCAATGTCACATTGTTATAACCCAGCCGATAGGGCAAAGCTGTATCGGCTTACTCAAGATAATTAAGTAAATTGAAACAGATCTAATCTCATCGGCCTATTTTAACATGTCTAAAGCAAATTAGTAGAAGCAGCCGATGAAGATTTCATAAAGATAAACACACTAGCTATTACCCTAGTGCAAACTTATACAAGCCAATCGGCCAATATAAATACACCAATCACAAAGACATCTTGAAGACACCCTGCAACCGATACATTTATATTCGTCGATCCACATGTATAAGTGGCAAACACATGTAAAAACATAAATAATCACATGCATTAGGTAAGACCGGCTGAAACCCCGGCGCTATCCTTAATTACAACCGAAAGCAGGCTTCTTGTTAGATTTCGAAACAGGACTAAGGTCGATAGCAACTCAGAGTGTGAACCGAGACTTAGCACAAAGAAAATCAAGCCGTCGATTGCTTTTGGGGATGGTAAATGCTTTAGGTAATCTAACCAAGTATAACAATTAAACTGTTGTCGGCGATAGACCCTAAAACGAATATACTGCCGGCGAAGCATAATTAAAACGCCTGTCAAGATTACTCAAAACACGATAGACGACGATCACATCATCGAGGCTTAACGTGCCTAAAGCGACACGCTAGCCCCGACGATGCAAATCATCGGGTACGAGTTCTCACCTTGCTCTAGGGAAGCAAGAACTCGTCAGGAATCGACCTCTTACGAGGGTTGGCGATGCGCCGAAAGTAGATTAATTTGATTGTGTGATTGATTGAGAGAGATTCTATGTACAAACTATCGGGATATTTATACCCGAGGTTACAACAGAACCCTTGTAGGGCACGATCTTATCTACAGCTAACAAACAAGTCCTTGCGGCAGACTTAAGCCACAGATTAGATCTAAACTACTTAATTTACAAGATACAATTGCCTAAAACCGAGCTTTATCTCTATTTGGCAACTTTCTTGAAGCTTATTCCGAGCCCAGACCAAGCCCACATTGACGCTATCAACTCACAACCCGTATCGGCCCACAACCAAACCAAATCCGTATCGGCCGATACGCTTTCTATAGCAACACCTCCCCAGTCCGATACGGTTACCGGGTCCGATACAAAGCCTGGTCCGACTCCAACTCAATCCTTCCTCTCTGCTTCGGTTTCCTCTTTTCTCTCCAAGTCGATTACCAAAATCCGTCGTTAACACATGCCCCCCAATTCCGCTTCATTATATAATGTGGCGGAATTAGCTCCAAGGAACCCATCGACTTCTTTGCTAGGTCTAATCTGAAAACCGCGCAGATCCAGATTCGAATCCTTCCGCCGCCGATTCAACAAACCCTTCACGTTTCTCAACTCCGGCGACCCCTCGGCATCCTGTCAACATCGACCCTCTCCACAGCAACCCCTTCAACAACAACGATGGCCTCCGCCCCGTTCTACGCCTCCGAGATCCCTGCGGTAAGTCAATTCCTTCAAAGTCCGCATTATTACCTTTTCCGCCGATTTCTCCAAGTTAAGGTTTTTACTCTCTGCCCCCCGGGTCTTATATCTTCATCGCCATTCTCATGATTTAGGTCTTCAAAAACCAAATCTTAATTCCCACCGACGACAAATCTCACCGCTTTCTGCTAGGCCGCATGGGCGACTGTGACCCAACTTGGCTAATCAACGCCGAGACCGACAGAATCCCCTTCAGGCAAACCAAGCCCATTGTTTCTGCATGGAAACATACCTTCAAGTCGTGGCCGTCGAAGCTGAACGGATACAGAACCTGGCATAAAAGGATTGCTGCCACCAAGCAAGTCCACTGGGACGAAATTGGGATCGACCAATGCATAACTCTATCCCTAGCCGATACCAAGAAGAATGAGCCACTCATGTCGGCCGCTAGCTACTTCTGGTCCAATACCTTGAATGCCTTCATGTTCAAGCAGGGTCCGATGACCCCCACCCTTGTAGATGTCAAGATACCGACAGGACTAGATATCAACTCTGAGATCAATCCCTTCAGCCTCCTAGTAAACAGCAGCCACAAATTGAAGACCAAGAAAATTGGAGGTTGGTCTGGATACATTTCTGAACACATGGAACAAGGATCGGTCTCAGAGCGGGAACATGTAGCCTTCCTAACATTGTGGTTGGAAAGATTTGTCTTCTGTGGATCGACCTGTGGCCCCACCACCAACTGTCAACACTTGGCTCAAGCTTTGGTCGATAAGAGACAAATCCCCTTGGGCCGATACCTTCTGGGAGCTGTATATCGGCTACTCCATATCGCCACGCAAGATTTGATGCTAAAACAGACCGTGGCACATGAAGGACCATGGTGGTTCATTCAACTCTGGCTAACCATTCACACTAACACCATGGTTGATCGACCACCTCTATCGGATGCACGTTTCCCATCGAAATATGCCGATCACGAAGACCCCAGGAGCAGACGATGCATGTCCTATGGGAAAGCAGCCTCCGTCTACCCAGGTGCAGACCAATCGGCCGAAGACATGTCCACATGGTTCATTCGTTTCTTCACCGGCCCTCCATCAGCCAGGATGGACATGTTTGTCTATACATCAGACCGAGATTTTGAACTCCCTGACGACCTCCAGCTGAGCCTGATAAATGATGACATGGAGTCACGGGAATTATTCATGATCGGCCTCACTCCGTGCCTGCTCCCAGTAGGCATCTTTCAGGGAAGAAGCACGAGCCTATTTTATGAATATTACAACCCAATGGCGGCTGCTAGACAGTGCGGGCTCGGGCAACTCCCTATCAGTCTGTATCTTCATAAACTCCTAGAGAGCAGAGGCACTATTCCATCGGCACTGATCATGAGCAAGGCGCTGGAAATTGAGCTCCCAAATCTTGGCGACTGCGACCGATTGCATTTGAATGCCTTCATCCATATCAACTTCCAAACATGGTGGCAAGAATGGGCCGCTCACATTTTTCATCAATCGGCCAGGTTTTATGTGACGGAGCTTATCCAAGGCGTCAGCCCTCAAGTTCCAGACGAGCCGATTCCATCTGTGAGCAACAGTGGACGGAAGATCTTCTACGCTCAAGCCATAGCTCCATCGAGGTCAACCATCCTGGAATCCATCATCGGCCTCACTGCCCCAAAAGTGGCGTCGCTTCTCCAAGGTCCGATGCCTAAAGAAAACCCCAAGAGGAAAGCGCCGGCCAAAGGCAAATCGCAGAAAGCCAGCAAGAAGGCTAAAACCGATGACCAGGCCGATGCCGAAGAGCTAGACCCCTCCTTGGAAGAATTCCTCGAAGAACAAGTGATGGAGAAGGAAGTCGATGCAGCAGCGGCCGATGCACACGAAGAAGAAAACCCATCGGTCGAAACCACCCAGGAGCCATCGGCCGAAGCTGCGGAGATCCCACCGGCCGATGACCAAGATGATGCCCCGCAACCAAAAAGGACCAGACACGCAGTTCGCAAGGTCAATATAATCTCTTCTTTGTGTTTACATAATCTCCTTGTACTGTCACACTTTAACTTCATATCCTTTTCAGGCTGTGGTGTCGTCTGTGTTAAAGGAGAGAACTCAATCGGCCCCTTTGCCAAGAACCAAGAAAGCAACTTTGCAACGGTGCGAACGAGCCAAGGCACGATTGAGGACCCCTTCTCCTTCTCCACCACCCTCTCCGACTGTCTCGGTAAGAGTTGATTTTTTGCATTATCTTTCTAATCACATAACCCTATTTACCAATTTCCTGCTTTTTCAGCTTAGGGCTCCATCACCTTCACCACATCGGCCAACCCCCTCGCCTACTATGTCGACACAGCAAAGGGAGGCCGATGCAAGCACCACCGATGTTCCAACACAGGTAACCACGATTACCCTGATCCCCTTTCTGCCGATTCCTGATTAACAAGGCTAACCTCGACCCATGTTGATATTTGCAGAACCTAGCCGATATGTTCTCCTTTGATATCGGTCAGTTTCTTGATGATGAGGACAAGGAGCTACCCAGCACAGCCAGGGCACCAATCTCTGATGATCTGAAGAACCGGCTGACCGATATCGCCAATCGGCTGGAGTCCTCGCTGGAGTACTTGGTGGAAGATTGCACTTCCATCAGGGTCAGGGTACAAGAAATTCAAGACGAACTGCCTGAAGGCCTGATGGAGGTCCTAACACCGGCCATCTTCTTGGAGCAATACCGATTCAAGCTCAACAAAGCCAAAGAAAGACTCGCAGAGCGATGAGAGCGTGACCAACTGGAATCGGCTTTATCCGCCAGCAAGGCCCAAGTTAACGCTGACAAAACCAAGCTGGATGAGTTAGCGGTAGAGCCGATTGTCTTGAAGCACAAACTTGAAGAGCTCCGTCGCCTCGAGGCAGAGCTGGTATCGAAGCTGGAATCGACACGTCGAGAAATCCAAGAAGTCGAAGCCGGAATAGCTGCATCCCCTAAAGCCATAGAAGACCAGACAGCAAAGCTCAAGGCATCGGCCAAGTACCTTGCGACCCTAAGCAAATCACTGAAGCTGATCCCAGGGTCGGCGGCCGATGACGCCCAAGCTATAGAAGACGTTGAGCAGATTCGCCGCAAAGCCATTGCCGCTATTGCAGATTTCATAGGGTGATGTAGCATATTTTGTCCTCGTATTGTGTAAATATGAACCTTATTGGCCATGTAGCCAGATTTGCTCCAAAAATTCCAGTCTGAATATTACTTCTGAAATCCTTTTTGCAACAAATATCCCTTTACTGTAACCAACCTCATCGGCCAGGAAGCCGAATTCGATCTTACTCTGAAGAAGAAAAAGAAAATTGCTTGAAAAATTCCGCGCTTGTATATATATATGCCCCCCAAATTTTAGAAGATGAGGGCTCATGTTGTAAAATTTGAACTAAGGGCGATAGTATGTATCGGTCATCTAAAGACGATGCATAACACATCGGCTGTAATCATAAATCGGCTGGAGGGCCGATCATGAGTCGATCCAGATGCTAGGATAATATTTCTTCAAGTACTTGCCATTAAGAGCTCGTTCATAAATCTCGCCATCCAACCCCTTGAGCAAATAAGCATTGCGAGGAACACAGCGATGAATTTGAAAAGGACCTTCCCAATTAGGTGACCACTTGCCGAATTTATTATCTCTGGAACCAATCGGCATTATTAATTTCCATACAAGATCCCCTTCTTCAAACGACTTGGCGACAACTTTTTTGTTGTAATGACGAGCCACTCTATCTTTATCACGTTTGATCTTCTCTAGGGCCCGTAATCGGACATGCGCCAAATCGTCTAACTCATCCACCATAATATTATGGTACTCATCGGCTGTCAAGTCGTCTTGCAAAGCAATCCTTCTTGAGCCGATGTTGGTTTTCCACGGTAGCACCGCTTCATGTCCATAAACCAACTGATACGGAGACACTTGAATTGCACCATGGCAAGCCATCCGATACGCCCAAAGGGAATCGGCCAGCGTTGTGTGCCATTGCCTCGGCTGTTCATCGATTTTCCTCTTGATTAACTTGATTAAAGTCTTATTAGAAGCCTCTGCCTATCCATTAGCTTGCGCGTAGTAAGGGGAAGAATTTAATAATTTAATGCCCATGCTATCGGCGAACTGGACGAACTCATCGGACACGAAGATTGATCCTTGATCGGTGGTTATCGTCTGAGGTAACCCAAACCGATATATAATATATTCCTTGACAAACTGAATTGCATCTTTGGAATCAACCTTCTTAAGGGGAACGGCCTCAACCCACTTTGTGAAGTAATCGGTAGCCACCAAGATATATTTGTGTCCCTTGCTCGATGGCGGGTTAATCTGGCCGATCATATCTATTCCCCATCCACGAAATGGCCACGGCTTTATGATGGGATGCATAGCCGATGCCGGTGCTCTTTGAATTGCTCCAAACTTCTGACAATCCTGACATCCTTTATAATACTTGAAACAATCCTCTAGCATGGTTGGCCAAAAATACCCAATGCGTTTCAACAACCATCTCATTTTATGGGTCGATTGATGTGTTCCACAAATCCCTTCATGGACCTCGCTCATAATGACTTTGGCCTCCTCAGGACCCAGGCACTTGAGCAAGACACCATCAATCGTCCGATGGTATAAATCATCATCTAACAGGACATACTGCAATACTTTGTATTTCATCTTTCGTGACGCCGATTGGGAAGGATTCTTCAAATAATCAATGATAGCAAATCTCCAATCGTCGGCGTCCACGGTGGCGATTTGAACTCGTGCATCCTTGGCCATTGGCCTGTATCCCGATGCCCCCTGAGCCAGGTCATTGGCCTCGAAGTTTTGCTTCCTGGGTATATGCCTCATCGTTACGATCCTGAATGCCTGAAGCAACACCTTGCACTCTTCATTGTAGACTTTGAGGATGTCATCTTTGCATTCATACTCTCCAGAAAGTTGATTAATTACCAATTGTGAGTCACCAATGATCTCTACGGAATCGGCCTCGACTTCTTGTAATAACTGCAAGCCTTTAAGCACTGCTTCGTACTCTGCTTGGTTGTTAGTATAGTAAGGCTTGATAGTAAAAGCAAACTCAAAGCTTGCCCCCCGAGGGGATATGATAACTAGGCCGATACCGCATCCATGTCTGCAGACGGATCCATCGAAATACAAGGTCCATGGCACGATATCGGCATATGCAGCTGACTCGTCTCTGTGTTGAACAATGAAATCGGCCAGGGCTTGTCCTTTGACTGCTTTGGCCGATTCATATCTGAGGTCAAACTCTGTTAAGGCAAAAATCCACTTCCCAATTCGTCCTTTTAACACAGGGGCCGATAACATATATTTCATCACATCGGCCTTACTTACCACAATACACTCGTTGGAAAGTAAATAATGCCTCAATTTAGTACATGAAAAATATAAGCACAAACATAATTTCTCCACCGGTGTGTACCTTGTCTCAGCGTCTAACATCCTCCTACTGAGATAAAAAATAGCTCTTTCCTGACCATCAATATTCTGAACCAAGACTGAGCCGATGGATTTTTCATCGGCTGATAGGTACAGTCTGAATGGAACCCCTTTCTGTGGAGGGATTAGAACTGGCGGAGAAGTTAAATACTCCTTGATATCGTCCAGTGCCTTCTGCTGCCTATCACCCCATACGAATTCTTCATCCTCTTTTATCTTCAATAACGGAGTAAACGGCTCTATTCTTCCTGATAGGTTCGATATAAAGCGCCGAACAAAATTGATTTTGCCGAGCAGAGATTGTAACTTGGTCTTGTTCGTCGGAGGTTTGATTTTCTTTATAGCATTGATATTCTTCTGTGTAATCTCGATTCCTCTTTTGTGGACCAAGAAACCCAGGAACTGACCGGCCGATACGCCAAAGGCACACTTGTTAGGGTTCATTTTTAAACCATACTTCCTCGCTCTTTCAAGTACCTTGCATAAATCGGCCAAGTGCATATCATATTCTCGTGACTTCATGACGACATCATCAATGTATACTTCAATCAAAGAGCCGATGAGATCATGAAAGATATAATTCATGGCCCTCTGATATGTAGCTCCAGCATTCTTCAAACCGAATGTCATGACAACCCATTCATATAGGCCGATTGCCCCTGGGCATCGGAAGGCTGTTTTGTGAACATCTTCTTCGGCCATGAAAATTTGGTTGTAGCCTGCGTTCCCATCCATGAAGCTTATAACCTTGTGTCCAGACGTGGCATCGACCAGCAAATCGGCGAGAGGCATAGGGTACTCGTCTTTCGGTGTTGCTTTGTTCAAGTCTCTGAAGTCGATACATACCCTAAGCTTGCCATTTTTCTTCACTACTGGAACTATGTTGGAGACCCACTCTACGTATCGACAAGGTCTAATGAAGTTGGCATCGTAAAGTCGTGTGATCTCTGCCTTGATAGCTTCATGCATATCGGCCTTGAATCTCCTAGGAGCTTGTTTAAATGGCCGATAGCCTGGTTTGATTGGTAGCCGATGTTCTACAATCGATCGGCTTAATCCTGGCATTTCATGATATTCCCATGCAAAACAATCCATGAATTCTTTTAACAGATTTATAAGATTACTCTTGTATTCCTTTGGCAGGTTAGCGCTTATGTACGTCGGCCTAGGCTTATCACCTATCCCTATATCAATCTCTTCAAGTTCATCGGCCGACGTAAAACCGTGTCCCAACTTGCCATCTAGCTCATCCACTGCATCGTCTGTGTAAGGACTAGCTTGCTCATCTTCAACGGCGGACGGCGCTTCTCTGCTAAAGTAACTGCTTGTCTTGATCTTCGATCGTCTCGATGTCACAGTCAGTTACTTTGAGGAAATCGGCGTCCCAGACTCGTCCGGACAAGCAGTCGATTCCCTCCATCTCCCATACTGCGAGATCGGCATTGGCCACGTGTACTGTCCGATCGGCCTGCACGATCTCAACCTGGTCCCCTTGCCATTGCATGAGGCATTGGTGCATTGTTGAAGGGACGCAACAGTTTGCGTGGATCCAATCCCGTCCCAACAACAAGCTGTAGGAACCCTTTCCGTCGAAGACGAAGAAGGTGGTGGGTATTGTTTTGCTGCCCACGGTGAGTTCCACGTTTAGGACCCCCTTCGCTTCGGACGCGTTGCCACCGAAATCCTTTAATACCATGTTGGTCTTGATAAGGTCTTCAGGTACCTTCCCAAGCTTCCTGAAGGTTGTGTATGGCATTAAGTTAACCGCCGCGCCGCCATCGACCAGCATCTTCGTCATCGGCCGCCCATTGATGAATCCCTTGATGTATAGCGGCCGCAAGTGTCTGTAGCTGGCGTCACCTGGCTTGTCGAAGATGGCTTGATCTGGTGACAACTGTAGCCTAGCCGAAGATTGTTCATCGTTGGCCACTGCTTCATCGGCCGCCTGCACGCTGTACTCTTCTGGCAGTATAAAAACCATGTTAACAGGCGCCGATGTCACTCGTTTACCTTTTGAAGCCGCAGAGGCCCGGGCTGTATCGGAGGTGCCCTCATCGGCCGTGACCACCGTGGATTTTATTCTCCACTCTTTCTTGGTCTTGGCCGGCCGATGGGTTATTGCCGCCTGTTGCTCTTGGATTTGTTCTTTCCTCCTTAGCCTCTGAACTCGTCGTTTTTGTGTCTTAGTGAATACATCGCTTGGGCACCATTGAGGGTTCTGGACCTGTTCCTCGGCTTCGGTCTGTTGGTCTTGGTGCATTGGCCCTAACCTCTCATGAACAGATTTCCTTTGCTTGGCTGGCCGATGCGCTTGCATGCTTGAGCTGCCCTGATAAGAATCTTCTGCCCCATTGCATGCAGGGCACTCCTGGATAGATGGCAACCTCATTCCCTCATTCCAGCAGAACCAGAAAAACTCGCACTCCCAATGCGGGTCGTAGGAGTTGTCTTGATCGGCGTAGCTCTGAACTTGTTCTTCCTGCCGCCGCTGGTATTTTCTGATCAAGCCCTCAGAGGTCTGATAAGGTTGCTTGCCGGTCCGATGGGCACTGCCATCGGTCCTGTCCGCCCGTACCATGTTGACTGGGAACGGGTGTCCTTTGATTTTCATCGGCCGCTTGGCATCATCGATTTTAATCCTGCCTTGCTCGATAGCCGATTGAATCTGTTGTCTGAAGATCTTGCATTCATTTGTATGGTGTGAATAAGAGTTGTGCCATTTGCAATACCTTCGTTTCTTGATCTCTTCGGCCGATGGCAATATATGACCCACTGGCAACTGGATTTGCTTTTCTTGCAACAGTAAATCAAATATCTTATCGGCCTTGTTGATGTCGAAGTCATATTTATCTTCCTTGTCGCCTTTCTTGGCCCATTGGCAAGTTGTCGGCTTTCTCATCCGGGCCCATTCGGCCAGGTCGACATCAACATCTTCCTCGTCGTCGTCATCGGAGGCATACTGATAAACTGTGTTGATTTTCTTCGCGAACTTTTTTGCCTCCTGGAATCGCTGCTCGTGGCCCGATACTCGTTGTGTCAGCTGAGCTAGGCTGTCAAATTCCTGCGAGGAGAACTTCTCGCGTATCGGCCCTAGCAATCCCTGAAATGCCAAGTCGGCCAACTGGGAATCGGTCAAACTGAGGCTGTAACACCTGTGCCGTATGTCTCTAAATCTTTGGATATACTCTGGGACCGATTCATCCACTCGTTGCCTGATGGCAGTTAGATCGGACAGTTTCATCTCTTGTACGCCATTGTAGAAATACCTGTGAAACTGTTTCTCCAGATCTATCCATCCTCTGATGGAATTGCAGGGTAAAGAAGAAAACCACGTGAATGCAGACCCTGATAAAGACAGAGGGAAAAATCTCACCCTCAACGCCTCGATAGCCGATGCCTCCCCGCACTGTGCTAGGAATCGGCTGACATGCTCGTACGTCGAGACGTTGTCCTGTCCCGAAAACTTGGAGAAGTCTGGGATCTTGTATCGGCCTGGCAATGGCACTCTGTCAAATTCCTCAGGATACGGATGCCGATACACTGTAGAGTTCTCCTTGGGCTTCAAGCCGAATTGATCTCGCATCACTTCAGCTATCATATCGGCCCAGTATCCTGCGGGCCGATGTGGGAGGTCTTGCTGATATGATTGCTGCAAGCCCTCTGCCTGATACTGCCTGGGGGAGTACGGTTGGTAGTGGTAATCAAGATTTTGCGCGCCGTACTACCCTGCGGTGTGCTGCTGGTAGCCTTGCGACACATTGCATGCAGCTTGAGGGGGAGGATTGCTGAACACCGGGGCTTGTGGCTGTCCGGCCGATGGTTGGTGAACCGGAACTTGCTGCATCGGCTCGATCACTAATTACTTCCCCTTGGTCTAGTGAGCATATTGCTCCTCCGTAATGCGCTGAGGGCTCCCCCCTGTCTGATTTGTGAGGACCAGTGGCAGTGTTGTTGTTGGCTGCGCCGATGAGGGTGGCATCGGCGCTGTCGGCTGAGCCGAGCTTAGGTCGTTCCTCAGGGTCCGATAGGCAGGGAACTTATTTTCTGGTAAGAAAATCGGTCCCTGAGGCTTGTACTGGTGAATCGACCCATCTAGGATCGATTTGACCGTATTGGTCAATGTGTTCACCAGGATCCCCGATTGGTTGACTAGCGCAGAATGAACTGCGGAGTCAATCCTATCTTGCAACGTCGGCGCTGCAGTATCTTCAGTCTTGACGGTGTGGTCGTGCGCCGCCGCCGACGTGCCAGCTCCATCTCCAGGACTCGGCATAACTACCTTGGATTTTTGGATCAAGGTACCTTGCCGAGTCCTAGAATATGTTTGCAGGTACATATTCTGGAACTGCTCGACCAGACTTTCCATCTCAGCCTTCTGCTCTGCATTGAGCTGGTCGGCGGTTACAGGGACGATGTTCTCCTTGGAAATCTCGACCTGCTTCGACATCTTGAGTAGATTTGTTGCTGTTGCAGAGTTTGTGTTCTAGGTCCCACTGGGCGTGCCAAAAGCGTGTTGGCGCAGAGTTTGCGTTCTAGGTCCCACTGGGCGTGCCAAAAGCGTGTTGGCGCAGAATTTGGACCCGTCCAGCAACAAAATGGGTTCCGCGTTACCACGGCGGCCTGGGAGATCTGCTTAACTCCAGTGCAGGTCCAAATTGGCTTGCCTAATCATACGCAGAGCGTGCCAGTTGATTTGATCTGCAATCAACATGAACAAGTAAACCATATCAGAAAACAATGGTCGATCGGCCGATAGGCCGATGTCACATTGTTATAACCCAGCCGATAGGGCAAAGCTGTATCGGCTTACTCAAGATAATTAAGTAAATTGAAACAGATCTAATCTCATCGGCCTGTTTTAACATGTCTAAAGCAAATTACTAGAAGCAGCCGATGAAGATTTCATAAAGATAAACACACTAGCTATTACCCTAGTGCAAACTTATACAAGCCAATCGGCCAATATAAATACACCAATCACAAAGACATCTTGAAGACACCCTGCAACCGATACATTTATATTCGTCGATCCACATGTATAAGTGGCAAACACATGTAAAAACATAAATAATCACATGCATTAGGTAAGACCGGCTGAAACCCCGGCGCTATCCTTAATTACAACCGAAAGCAGGCTTCGTGTTAGATCTCGAAACAGGACTAAGGTCGATAGCAACTCAGAGTGTGAACCGAGACTTAGCACAAAGAAAATCAAGCCGTCGATTGCTTTTGGGGATGGTAAATGCTTTAGGTAATCTAACCAAGTATAACAATTAAACTGTCGTCGGCGATAGACCCTAAAACGAATATACTGCTGGCGAAGCATAATTAAAACGCCTGTCAAGATTACTCAAAACACGATAGACGACGATCACATCATCGAGGCTTAACGTGCCTAAAGCGACACGCTAGCCCCGACGATGCAAATCGTCGGGTACGAGTTCTCACCTTGCTCTAGGGAAGCAAGAACTCGTCAGGAATCGACCTCTTACGAGGGTTGGCGATGCGCCGAAAGTAGATTAATTTGATTGTGTGATTGATTGAGAGAGATTCTATGTACAAACTATCGGGATATTTATACCCGAGGTTACAACAGAACCCTTGTAGGGCACGATCTTATCTACAACTAACAAACAAGTCCTTGCGGCAGACTTAAGCCACAGATTAGATCTAAACTACTTAATTTACAAGATACAATTGCCTAAAACCGAGGTTTATCTCTATTTGGCAACTTCCTTGAAGCTTATTCCGAGCCTAGACCAAGCCCACATTGACGCTATCAACTCACAACCCGTATCGGCCCACAACCAAACCAAATCCGTATCGGCCGATACGCTTTCTATAGCAACACCTCCCCAGTCCGATACGGTTACCGGGTCCGATACGAAGCCTGGTCCGACTCCAACTCAATCCTTCCTCTCTGCTTCGGTTTCCTCTTTTCTGTCCAAGTCGATTACCAAAATCCGTCGTTAACAGCAATGCAAGTATGATCCAGAAATATTTAAAAGGACTCAAATCACACACCTCATGTTGTGTTAAAGCAAACATGAAATGTTTTACATGTCAAATTAAATTATGAAGGAAAAAGTTTTAAATTATTTGCAAAATTTTGCCTATGGCACTAGCTAGTTTAATCTTACATAGGTTTTATATTCGAAAAATTTTGGTCATCAACTCGTAAACACATTTGTATTATTTAGTTGAAGTCAAAATTTGAAATTTGAATTTTGAGTATGTTACAAATCTATCCCCTTTAAAATAAATCTTGTCCCCGAGATTTGGGTTGGGTGGTGGATGGAAATGATGGTCAGGTGTAGGTTGGCTTTCTAGTAATAAGCTTAAGTCATTTAGAAAATCTTTCAAACATACCAGATTTAATATTTTTAACACTAGTTGGTCTTCTTATGAACACTTCTTTACTAAAGGAATAAGAATCTATAAAAACTTTTTAAGTTGTATTATCGACTTGCTGTAGTTAAGACAATAAGAACTCTTATTCGGCTGAGGGTGGAGTGGTGTTTATTTAGTCATGGCGAGTGCAGTTCGTGGAATTTACAACCATTTGGAAAGACATCTCTAGAGGTAGTTAATATATCAAGGTTGTAGCAAGGTACAATACTTCAAAGCCTACGGTCGTAATCCAACTTTGACAAGCTCACATTTGGTCAAGGGTTTACCGAAATTTGGTAAATGAAGGTGAAGTTAAGTATGGAAAATTACACAAATAAATGGATATTGTTGGATCCATCTGGTATGTTAAGGCCATGGCTAGGTATAAAACTTTAAACATTACGGTCATGATCTTGCCTTGCTAAGCTTACTTTTGGCAAATAGAAAATTTTTGGACAACAAGCACAGTTGTTAGAAAAATAAGGATAAACGGGCCCCTAATTACTATTACATTCATCCATAAAGTGCTTACATAAATAGGGTTACATGGCGGCCGTAATACATATATATTACATAAATGGTTCTCTCCAAAATTGGGCAACCAAAAATATATAAAAGGTCCCACAATAACCATCCTACAAGTGGGCTACAACTTTAGTCTTCTCAAAATGGTCTTTCTATCTTTCTCTTACCTTGCACCCATTATCTTGGGTGCAAGGTAAGAGGAAGACAGAAAGAGATAAGAAAGAAGATAGGGACCTCAGAATAGAGCAGACCTCTTTACTAAACTTTAACTTTTATTGATATGAAATGAGTAGTACTTTAACACTGGACTGAACTCCTGAACTAGTATGGTTAATATCACAACCCTTGATATACTCCATACGCTAAAACCCACACAAGCACAAACAAAACTTAACCAAACAAGCTAACGCAACAATCTAATTAACAAAAGACTACTACTCTTGAGGGTAAAGTTTAGGTTCTACCATAGTTGTTGAGACTTCTTCAATCTTCCTTTTGACCTAGAGGCTTCTCATCTGACTCATCTTCACCGGGATTGATCTTGAGAGAAAGAACTCCAGTGCAGAGACGCTTGACAACTCGAGTAGGCTTCACATCTTCATCTTCATCCGAAAAAGGTTCTCCTTTCAGCTTCCTCACTTCGTCTTCTAACTCAAAGATCCTTTTCTGGTGAAGAACGAGCTTACGATTGTGTCCCTCTGAAACTTAACAAAACAAGCTTCAGTGTACTCCAAAATCTTGGTGGCATCATTGTCTTCAGGCTAAGATTTGTCCCTCATCTGTACAACCATCTTCTGTAACCTGACAATCTTCTCCTGTTGGGCATGCTACTGTATAATGTCTTGGGTCTTTCAATCAGCATGGAGATTATCGAGAGTATGTAACATTGTCCTCATGTGCACTATTGTTTGATTCTCTTCATCCGAAGTGTACGTGAAGCCATTCATCCAAAAATCATCACCATGTTGAGGATAGTAGTGGTACATAGTATTCTCCAAACGATCCTTGAAACGGTGACGAAGACGGCACAATGCTTCATAAGTGACTTCTTCTTGAGTGTACAGAAAACAATCAGCCTCGCCATTGAATGAGAGTTGGGGAAGATCTTCCTTATCGGAGACGAGAGTAACAGTTGACTTACAGTGAGATTGATTTCCAACACGGGTAGAAACTTTAGTGTACTTCAGTGGAACCTTGTATCAAAGATCATACACCATACGACAAAGCTCACTTGTAAAACCATAGTTCTCATGTTGCTCACACTCCTTTTCAAAAAGCACCTTATATTCTTGTGTTGCCATTCTTTCATTCAACTTCTCGATTTTCTTGGGCAGATCACCCCAGATTTTGTCATAGCGAGCCATCATCTATTCCAACTTCTCCTTATAGGGATCCATCTAGAACAAGTTGAAAACCATAGAGAGGAGGATGAGAAAAACTTTTGCAAGGAGCAATGGGATAAGAAGGAAAACAAACTTTTACATATATTTTTTTTAGCAAAGATATGTCCTTATGGGTTTACCGATTTGGCTTGACCTACAGTCGAGATGGCTCTGATACCAACTTGTCACGCCCGAAAATTCACAAGTAATTTCCAAACTAATTTATGCATTAAACCCTCGTCCAGGAATCACCCGAGGTACACAAATCAACAATTTGAATATATAGTACTGTGGGGACACCCCGGGTTAAATATTATATAAGTTACATGAAGTGATAGCGCGAAATATTTAGTTGGATGGGGTCTAATAATAATCAACTAAAACAGTAACCTCCAACCTCATCGCTGCCCTATCAAGTCAAATAACATACATAGTGTAAACCTGAAGTGCCGGGTATAGAGCATAGGGGATATTGCTGGGACTTTAGCATGCTAGTCAACTTTAGCCTGAGACATACCCTTCAAACCACACGAAGGTGGCGACTAGATGTGTTAAACATCTTAGGAGACTCGAAAAAATTTGTTAAAGCTCTATGACATCCCAAATGCTCAATGCTCATATCGGTGTAGAACTAGATCCCAGGATAAGCTCTAGTTCTACACTTTCATCTAAGCTATGAAAATCAGATAAATAAGGAGTAAACACAAATAAACTTTACACTACATCTTAAATTAAATATATAGGCCAATCGGCTGAATCATTACTGATCCGCGGAAGCTTAGCTACTCAAAACCAGATGTAGTTGATTGGAGCTAACCCATATAGATCCACGTCCTAGAAGAAGCAATTGAAACCCGCATCACTTAAACTAGACTAAACATACAACCTGCAAAATGGATATTCCAGTATGACAAAAATCAGTACATTATTAGAAATAATGTATTGGCAATCCAAAAGCAATCCTAACATACTACATGTAGGGCATATATTCAAGGGAGGCTATATGTAGTTAAATTTTAGCATAAAACAAGTTTTGGTTCACAATTCTTTTCAAAGGAGTTGATGATTCAATTAACAAAAGATTAATATGGTTATATCATAATATTCATCATAATAACATCATAAAGATACCGTTGTTGCCCAATCCGACAACAAGTCATAATCTCATCATAATAACATACTTGATTGCCCACCCGACATCAAGTCTCACAATCATCATAACTTAACTCAAGTTACCATTTTCAAATCCATAGTTCACAAAGCACAATTTGAAAACATAAAACAAAGTCCATACTCATGACACTTCACCAAGTTGCTCATGACCGTGAGCACCGCTAATCGATTAGTTTTAGAGAACTCTGCAGAGTTTGTACAGCTTTACCCACATGATATGAACACTTTAGTTTGTTTCGTGTTTGCAAGGCACTACCACACTCTTCATGGTGAATGTGGTCTAGAGATCATAACATAGACTTTACATTACTTAATGACTAGCCTTGTATCAGCGACAGCAAGAGTGAATCCACACTGGGAATGATCTAGAGCCGTTAGGTGGCGGGCCCATGCCTTAAATCTAACACCATGGCAGTGAACACATCCGTTCCCCCACGAGGCACTTAACCGTTGAATTGGACAGACTTAGATGCCCATGCTGTGAGGCGGACCATCCGTCCCCTCACAGAATCACACATACACAGCTAGTAATATTCGCTAGCAATATATTCAACACACATTCATGGGTAGTTCCTATGAATCATCGCTCAGACTAATTCATTCTATTCCGGCCTACCAATATGCAAGGCTAGACTTTAAGTAACTTAATTAGCTAAGGCCTATTGGGATACGCAAAGGTTATGATAGCATAAATCAAAACTTTTCTATTGCGTAAACCAGGAACCATGCAAGTATGAGATCATAGATTGTTACCACTTGACGCGCTATGCAGCGGAAGTAAGTGCTAAGAAGCCGAAGGAACGTTGGCAACGTAGCGCGCATCGATGTAGAGCAAGTAGTAGATCGCAGCAGCCCGACCTTCTCCTCCTCATGCGTACGCCCCGCCGTGCTCTCATGCCGATCAACACCGCAGACCAGCGGCGCCTCTACCGGTATCCACACATCTAGGGATAGAACACATCGCACGGATGTGCTAGCGCCCATGCTCGGCTAGGGTTTTGCTCAGGAGGGGAGTGACGGCTAGGGTTTTTCTCTCTCTCGACCAGCCTCATCACCTGAAGAATATATATAGGATCTATAACTGGGCCTCCAAGGCCCATAGGAGTCCTACTCGGATCTCTATCCGAATTAAGCAAATATTGGATCTCCATCCAATTCCTTTATTACGGCTTGTTAAGTGTGCGACCCTATAGGTTCATGTACACTCGGCTACTAACCAAAAACTCTTTTTTGGTCCACGTGTCAACAGTGGCCCCTAGCAAAATATATTGACTCACTGGGCGTACATAAAGATCATATCGACTGAACCTCTAGTGTATACTTGTATGAACCCCTTTGCCTCACAATATCGAATAAGCTCAAGACTAGATATGTGTCATCCTTTAATAGCTCAATCATTCAATCGATCCTGTAATAGATTATTTAACCTGGGATTGACTCCTCAATCACTTTTGGCATGGCCATGCACTTCCATAATCTATAACATCGAAGGGCCCAGAGATATCTCTCCAAGGAAGGGGCAAATCCCATCTTGATTATTCATATTCCACTACATGTTTCATAGCATGCCCGAAGACTACTTTTATAACTACCCAATTATGGAGTAGTGTTTGGCAGTCCCTAAGCAAGCTACTACACATGTCGGGAAGCATGATAATCTTAGGTCTAAGAATTCTACACCAATAGTAATACGAGACCACTGATAGCACATCACATATAGCTCTTGCAATGTCTCATGTTGGGTCTATCCAACAACATGTTCCCCAACATGTGTCCACATTATTAATTTGGTATCTTCATACCATGATCCATGAGACATGATCATCAATCAATGAATGTGCTAATCATTGAACCATATTTGTTCCATATATGATATTTGATCAGGGATTCTTTAGAAATAGTAACATACAACATAAATAGTCTCATGAATGAATCACATATTCATTAATCAATAATGAGTTATCTATTTCAAGGAACAAAGTATAATAAAGACGTAAACATAGTATGTGATACAATCATCTCTATGATTGCCTCTAGGGCATATCACCAACAGTCTCCACTTGCACTAGAGTCAATCATGCACGTATCTAATACCCATTGCCCTAGTGTGTGCCTCATGCTTAGGCTGAGGGAGTGGCTTTGTCAATGGATCTGCAATGTTCAAATCCGTATGCACTTTGCATATCTTCACATCTCCTCTACCCACTATCTTGCGAATGAGATGATACTGCCGTAAAATGTGTTTGGACTTTTGATGTGATCTAGGCTCCTTGGCTTGCACAATGGCCCCACTATTATCACAATAGAGGTACACAGGATTGGAAGCACTAGTCATCACACCCAGTTGAGAAACAAATTTCTTTATTCAAACAACCTCCTTTGCTGCTTCAGAAGCAGCAATGTACTCAGCTTCTGCTGTAGAGTCGGCGACTGTATCTTGCTTGGAACTCTTCCAGCTCACAACGCCGCCATTTAGGCAGAACACAAATCTAGACTGCGATCTAAAGTCGTCTTTGTCGGTTTGGAAGCTTGCATCAGTGTAACCATTTACAACAAGCTCTTCCTCTCCTCCATAGACTAGGAACATATCCTTAGTTCTTCTCAAGTACTTTAGGATATTTTTTATAGCTATCCAGTGACTCTCACCTGGATCTGATTGGTATCGGCTTGTTGCACTAAGTGCGTATGAAACATCTGGACGTGTACATAGCATGGCATACATTACAGACCCAATAGCTGAAGCATATGGAATCACATTCATCTTGTTTCGCTCATCAGTCATTTTAGAACACCAATTCTTGCCAAGATTAATGCCATGTGACATCGACAAGAAACCTTTCTTGGAGTCTTGCATGTTGAACCTTTTCAACACCTTGTCAATATATGTACTTTGGCTTAATCCAATTAGCCTCTTTGATCTATCTCTATAGATCCTTATGCCCAGAATATATGATGCCTCCCCCAAGTCCTTCATTGAAAAACTTTTCTTCAATTATGTCTTAACGGATTCAAGCATAGGAATGTTATTCCTAATCAACAATATGTCATCTACATATAGGATTAGAAATACCAGTGCGCTCCCACTATTTTTCTTGTATACACAAGGCTCTTCTTCGTTTTTGACAAAGCCCAATGCCTTGACTACTTCATCAAAATGAATATCCCAACTCCGAGATGCTTGCTTCAACCCATAAATGGATTTAAGCAACTTGCATATCTTTTTAGCTGATCGTGGATCGACAAATCCCTTGGGTTGTGTTATGTACACATCCTCATCCAGATTTTCATTGAGGAAAGCTGTTTTGACATCCATTTGCCATATCTCATAATCGAAATAGGCAGCAAATGTTAGAATAATCCGAATAGACTTTAGTATGGCAACAGGTGAGAAAGTATCATCATAGTCAACGCCTTAAATTTGTCTGAAACCTTTCGCCGCCAATCGTGCCTTGTAGATGTGAACATTTTCATCTACATCTGTCTTTTTCTTAAAGACCCATTTGCACTCGATGGCTTTTACACCATCAGGTGGATCGACCAAGTTCAAAACTTGGTTGTCATGCATGGACTCTATTTCGGATCTCATAGCTTCAAGCCATTTCTTAGAGTCTGGTCCCACCATTGCTTCCTCATAGGTTGTAGGTTCATCGTTGTCTAACAACAATATATCATGTTGTCCTGTGGTTATCAATGTGTACCTTGCAGGTGTACGCCATATCCTTTCAGACCTTCGTGAAGCTAGTGTTTGCACAACTGGTTTAACAACAACTTGTTCAACATGTTGAACAACATCTTGCTCAATTTGTTGTGGTTGCATAGAAGTTGAAATATTTTCTGGTGATTCTCAAATTTCTTCGAGTCGCATCGTGCACCCACTATCTTTTCTTGAAAGAAACTCATTCTCCAAGAAAACACCATGTCGGGCGACAAACACTTTGCCTTCTTCCCGATTATAGAAATAATATCCTTTCGTTTCCTTAGGATACCCCACAAAGAAGCATTTATTTGATTTATGTTTGTCTGATTGTAAACGTTTTACAAAAGCCTCACATCCCCAAATTTTCAGAAAAGACAAACTGGGACGCTTCCCTATCCATATCTCATATGATGTCTTATCCACAAATTTTGATCGAACCCTGTTTAGTGTGAACACTGCTGTCTCTAGAGCGTAACACCAAAAGCTTAATGGGAGATCAGTTTGGCTCATCATTGATCGCACCATGTCCAACAATGTATGATTCCTCCATTCAGACACCCCATTCCATTGAGGTGTTCCTGGCGGAGTGAGTTGTGGAACAATTCCACACAACTTTAGATGATTGCCAAATTCAAGGCTCAAATATTCTCCTCCATGATCAGATCGTAGAAACTTGATTGTCTTGCTTAAATGATTTTGTACCTTATTCTGAAATTCCTTGAACTTTTCAATGGATTCAGACTTATGCCTTATTAAGTAGACATATCCATATCTACTAAAGTCATCGGTGAATGTAAGGACGTACCCAAAACCACCTCTGGCCATTGAGCTCATTGGTCCACATACATCAGTATGTACTAGTGCCAATAGCTCACTTGCCCTTTCACTTTGACCCGTGAAAGGCGCCTTTGTCATTTTGCCAAGTAAACAAGATTCACATGTCTCAAATGATTCAAAATCAAAAGAGTGTAGAAGTCCATCTCTATGGAACTCCTCCATGTGTCTCTCATTTATATGGCCCAAGAGATAATATCAAATAAAGGTGGGATTCAAATCATTAAGACGTTGCTTTTTCACATTAATGTTATAGACTGAACATTCATCAAGATTCACAGTGTACAAACCATTCATCATGGGAGCATGGAAATAGAAAATGTCATTATAATAGCCTGAACAACCATTGTCCACTGATCTAAAACCATAACCCTCTGCTTGCAAATAGGAAGTAGAGATAACGTTTTTACACAAAACTAGAACACAATAGCAGTTATTTAATTCCAAAACTAATCCTGATGGTAAAGATAACGGCATAATGTCAACCGCAACAGCAGCAACTCTTTCTCCATTGCCCACGCTAATGTCTACTTCGCTGCTTGCCAAGTTCCTACTTATTTTCAGCCCCTGCAATGACTTGCATATGTGAGCAACTGAACCGGTATCAAATACTCAAGAATCAGTAGAGGAAGTAGCAAGATTAATTTCTATAACATTAATACTTGAGGTGGAACTCTTTTCATTCTGCTGTTTCTGCTTGAGCTGCTTTAGGTATTTCTTACAGTTTCTCTTCCAATGACCTCTCTCTTTCCAAAAGAAACACTCTGCATCCTTAGCGGGCCCGGTCTTTTGAGTCTTGGTCTTAGAGTTGCTAGTACTCGCGATCTCATTGGAGTTCAGCTTTCTCTTTTGACCAACCTTCTTGTTGTTGGGCTTGCGCTTATGCATGACCATCACATGGTTGGAGTTTTTCTTTATGCTCTCCTTGGCATCCTTTAGCATCCCATGCAATTCGGCCAAGGTCTTGCTCATGTTGTTCATATTGAAGTTTAATATGAATGGTTCAAAACTGGGAGGGAGCGACTGGAGAATCAGATCAATAGCCAACTCTTGGCTAAGGGAAAAACCAAGCTTTTCCAAACTCTCAATGTAACCAATCATTTTGATCACATGTGGGCTAACTGGATTACCCTCTGCAAGCCTGCACGCAAACAAGGATTTTGAGGTATTGAACCTCTCAGTTTTTGCTTGGTTCTCAAACATGCTACGCAGTCCCGTGATTATACTATGAGCATCCAATGTCTCATATTGCCTCTGAAGCTTAGGGGACATAGTAGCAAGCATGAGACAACTCACATCCAGATAGTCATTCTGTCGCTTTTCATGCTCTCTACGCTGAGCAGCAGTAGCATTGTTGGGCAAGTCTTCTAGTAAAGGCTCTTTAAGCACAAACTCTTTGCGCTCCTGCCTGAGAACAATTCTTAGGTTGCGATACCAGTCCATGAAGTTTGTTCCATTCAACTTTTCTTTCTCAAGAATAGACCGCAAGTTAAAACTGGATGATGCAGGAGCTACCATGATCTACAATAGGATATATATATATATATATATATATATGCAAAATCAGCACCATATTTACATTTAATTTTTCATCAAACAATTTAACAAAAGATACTCCCACTATGTACTTTGCGACAAAGTTCCCTCTAGCAACATAGTGAATCAAGATCCTCATTTTATTAGTATCTAGTGAGCTTTGGCATTACAGCTAGACAACTAGCAAAATAGGTAAGCAACGCCTTGCTAAGCACATCCTATGTGACTCTCGTGCTGTTGGGTGACATCTCCATCGTCCAAAACCATTTTGATAACCTTGTCAAGTGACCAACAATCTCCGCATATAGATGTCTGGCATCCATCCTATCTCATCATGATAACCAGTGACACTCTGCTATGGCAGACGCATCACTAATGATCACAACCATGATAGGTGCAATTATTGGAAGGACATCAATTACACTTAATTTTTCTGAGGGAACCTATCCTACCATATTGTCATATCAAATATACAACAACAATAAAGCAAGATAGATAGATATCATATGCTAGTATATTAGACTGAATTGCACTATCAATGATACAAACCCTAAGCAAAATCTAAGGGATGACACACACGGCGGTCCCATCCAATCCCTTTATTCTGGTCCGTTAAGTGTGCGACCCTATAGGTTCATGTACATTTGGCTACAACCCAAAAACTCCTTTTCGGTCCACGTGTCAACAACGGCCCCTAGCAGAACATATTGACGCACCGGGCATACATAAAGATCATATCGGCTGAACCTCTAGTGTATACTTGTATGAACCCCTTTGCCTCACAATATCGAATAAGCTCAAGACTAAATATGTGCCATCCTTTAATAGCTCAATCATTCACTCGATTCTGTAATAGATTATTTAACCTGCGATTGACTCCTCAATCACTTTTGGCATGGCCATGCACTTCCATAATCTATAACATCAAGGGGCCCAAAGATATCTCTCCAAGGAAGGGGCAAATCCCATCTTGATTATTCATATTCCACTACATGTTTCATAGCATGCTCGAAGACTACTTTTATAACTACCTAGTTACGAAGTAGTGTTTGGCAGTCCCTAAGCAAGCTACTACACATGTCGGGAACCATGATAATCTCAGGTCTAATGATTCTACACCAACACTAATATGAGACCACTGATGGCATATCACATATAGCTCTCGCGTTGTCTCATGTTGGGTCTATCCAACAACATGTTCCCCAACAAGTGTCCACATTATTAATTTGGTATCTTTATACCATGATCCATGAGACATGATCATCAATCAATGAATGTATTGATCATTGAATCATATTTGTTTCATATATGATATTTGATCAGGGATCCTTTAGAAATAGTAACATACAATATAAATAGTCTCATGAACGAATCACATATTCATTAATCAACAATGAGTTATCTATTTCAACGAACAACGTGTAATAAAGACGTAAACATAGTATGTGATACAATCATCTCTATGATTGCCTCTAGGGCATATCACCAACAAGGCCACCCCATAAATAGCACATGGATGTATGGTATACTTAAATTGGTGACACGAAGTTTAGTCCTTAACCAACTCAGGCGAACACTCTCTCTATTGGTGTGCAACTACCATCATATGCAGTCCAATTGTTGCCCAAGTCCAAAATCATTTTAATCACACTTTAGTTCACAAATACTTAACACTTTCATTTTTAGTTCAGCAATAATCAAATATTCAAAATCCCATTCATAAATCCATAAGAGTGATTATTTTGCTTAATTCTAAGCATGGCTAAGCATATAGTAGTGTAATAAGCATGATTAACCCCAAATGAGCACAAGTAAAGTACTCTACCCATTACTAAAGTTACAAACCAAGGGGATCACAATTAGTCAAGGTGGTATATGCAGCAATAAGGACATAGCTACCATTTACCAAGTTTCAAATATCGTTTTTAATCAAATACATATGCAGTTTTGCAAACAACACTTTTCATCTTTCAAATCATGGGTTTCAATGTGATCAAAGGAGAGGGGAGGAAAGAACTTGCCTTGTTCTTGAACAATATGAATACCACCTAAATCACTTCTTCACCGTTGATGCAATTTATCTATACAAAAGACACGGTATGCAAATAAATACCAAACTATGCGAAAAATACAAAATGCTCTGAAATGCATGATTTGTGCATAATGAATAGGTTCTGACCTAAGATGAATTAGGTGAAAAAATTCTTATTTTATCTCTTTTCATTTGTGAGTTATGAATTTTCAGAGTTTGTATTGACAGATACTTTTTTTTACATAGGTAATATTGTGAAACCATTTTAATATGTGATTTTGACAAAGCTAACCCTACTGGAATGAAGAGGACTATTTTATAAGACTAACACAATTGGTTTCATAATTTTTAGAGTACTTTACTGGTATGAATTTCTTATGCATTTTACTAGTTGTAGCTTAGTCTATGTTGGTAATTTGTAATACTAATTTGAGGTATTATTTGTACTAAATGTTCCAGATTTTGGCCAACGTAAATAAAGAGCATAATTATATGAGTCTAACCATATTTTATTTCAGCCATATTTTATTTCAGCTTATTTGGAGCTAAAATATATTCTATATGGAATTCACAATTTATAGGTTGTGGTTTAATTCCTATTGCACCAATAATATGTTAGGGATGTTTTCTATATTAACAGAACTACATTTTATCTTACAGTGCACAATGGTACATGGTTGTGAATCTAACAGGACTTAGTTCACTTTTATTTTGAGTTAGGATGAATTCCCTATAATTTTTAGAAATTAAATTGTACATCTGGTGGTTATTTTACTAAACAAAGTATTAGTGCTGATTCATGTATAGAAGGTGGCAAATTTTACTGCCCCAAAATACATTTTACACCTAGCTCAATCTACAGAAATTTAGTTCATTCCATTTGGAGTATAAATGAATTTTCTACAAATTTTACAAGTTAGAGCATGTTTATGTTAACTATTCTTTATATAAAATCTTAGAAGTAAATATCATACTGTAAGTATAGGTTTTTATTCTACAACATTAAAGTTCACAATTTTATAAACCTACTAAAGTTGGTTTCATCTCAAAATGAGTTATATTTGATTTCATATGAATTTCACAAGTTTGACATAATTTTCAGTTGAAAAGATAAAGGTTTAATCATTTTCTTTTATATTTTCGAATTATAAATACATGGGGTCCACTGGTCCGTCTCAGCCAATATGCAAAAAGGCTCCTAGGGTTCTTAGGAATCAACCCGAGCTCCAAAGCACGTGCTAATACAAATACCATTAGGAGTCCCTGGTGATTTTAGTTATTACTAATAGGTCCTTGGTCCCACATGTAAGAGATAGAAGTTTTACCGCATGAACCCTAATTTTTTGATCATTTACAGGACAAAGTCCTCATCTTCAACCTCCAGCAGCCCAATGGATTGGGGGCTCAGCCATGCTTTCGTGAGCTCGCCGGCGTCGATTGATGGCTCAATTGGGGCTGAGGTCAAAAGACAAAATGAAGAGCACGCTCTCGCGATTTCATTCCTTTACTTTTCTCAGTTAGTGGACATCGGAGTAGCACCGGTGGCGAGTCCAAGCGGCGGCTATGTACGGGCTGCTACTGCATGTTGCTTTGGGGCTTTGATTTCGTTAGATGCATTCATGCATGTGTGTCCTAAGGGTTCCAGGAGGTTCACCAAGCTGTAGGAAGGGATCGCTGAGGCTTGGACAGCAGTGGCTTCGGTTTGAACGGCTCGACGGCGAGGACAAACTCCAGGTTGACGACAGCAGCTCAATCTACTCAAAGAGCTGCCATGCATGCACACAGATGATGTTATGTACGTCCAAGGGAGCTTATATGCGCGATGGATTGAATGGTGGCTCACCGGAGCGGGTGGAATCGGAGATGGAGCTCGGCGACAGGAGTTCGAGAAGACGACGACGATCTCCCTTGTCGGTACATGATCCTTTGGGTTTCTTGAGGGCTTTTGCACAGAAGTTCATGGTGGTGATGGTGGCGCAGTAGCTCGGCCTGCAGTGGTCCCATCCACCTTGTGCAACGACGATGCCATCGGCGATGAGGTCTAGAGCGTGCTCCAGGGACGGTGATGACATGGCGGCGTTCCTGTTGCTACAGTGAATGAAATTAATTGGTGTCAAAAGGGAAAATGATTGGCATGAAGAGAGGATTATGGAACGGGAAAGAGTTGATGGCGAGCGCGGTTTGGTGGCGATGGCGACGGTCGCCGTCTCTATGGCCGGCGGCAATGGTAAGGGCGATGGAGTGGCAGAGGACCTCCTCTCTCAGTTAGCTCGGTTCTGAAAGGGAGTAGATGAAAGGGCGATGCGTTTGGGAGGTGATATGTATGAGCTCGGCGTCGGACACGTCCCGGCCACGCGTTGAGCACCGCCGGCGTTGCTTTCTCTCTCACTCTCTTTTTCTCTCTCGGCTCCTTAGGCAGTAGACGAAAATACACAGAGGTGGGAACGAGTCTAGGTGACTGCCAAGTGGGTCCAGGATGTGCTAACCTAGACTAGGGTGAGAGAGGCGGGTAGAACTCTAGGTGAACTTACTGTTAGGTGATTTTCCAGGATTTCTACTATTTATTTCTTTCTCTCTTCTTTATAATTCCATAGTTTAATTTGTAGGCATGATAAATTAATGTGGATTTCTATGGAGGTAGATAAAAAATAGATTCTATTTTCTTTGGTTGCACGCAAAAATTCCCTATATTTTTTTCTAGGGAAAATAAAGAAATTAGGCCTAGCCAAAAATGATTTAAATTTTTAGGAGGTCAAATACTATAAAATAAATTCTGTAAAAATTATATTAATTCATGATAAATAGAGTAGTATTTGAATAAATTATGTTCTGTATACACTATTATGTAATTTAATGCTCATATGAGTGAGGTATGGTTTTTGTCAATTAAGGTTTTAAAAATAATTTATAGTTTGACTGCTTTGACCTATTTATTTGAGGTATCAAATGTAAATATTAAATTATACCAAAATTCCAGTGAGATATATATATTGAATAGTATCTTCATGAATTTCCCCATGATTTTATATTGCACCAATTATTTTTAAGTATTCAATGATCTTATTTACATTTAAGTGTTCCTATTTTAGATATATGCTTAAATGGTTGTAAAATTATGTTTTGATTTGTAATTAACTAGATATGATGTTGTTAGACTTTACTTTCAGTTCACCATGCTTAAACTCACAAGATTCTTATGCACTAGTGTATATATATTTGAGTTGGACTAATGGTACTTAAGGTGGCAATTAGGGTAATGCTTTTATTATATTTATGAATTAACATGTATGCATACTTGTGTTCATGAGACCCAATATGTAATGCATCCAAGATCAAAAAACATTTAAAAGGACTCAAATTACACACCACACCTTTTGTAAATGCAAACATGCAAATGTTTTACATGTCAAATTAAATTGAGAAGGAAGAAGTTTTAAGTCATTTGCAAATTTGCATATGAACACTAGCTAGTTTAACCTTACATAGGTTTTGTATTTGAAAAATTTTGGTCATCAACTCGAAAACACATTTTTATTATTTAGTTGAAATCAAAATTCAAAATTCGAATTTTTGGTATGTTACAAGTACTAAATGAACGAATGCGATAAATACTTACAAAAGAGACACTTAGTCCTTATCACGAAGAGAACTGCAGCGGATAAACAAAATCTAGTGAAACTTCAAATCCACTCTCACAGGCAGCTCAACTGGGATCTAAGGCAAAGGTCTTCTCCATCGAAATCCTTCTTCAATTGAGGTTGATGATTATTGCAAGGTGAGTATATGAAATACTCAGCAAGCCACACAACAAGTATGCAAGTGCACGAGATAATAAAGGATGGCATAATATAGGGTTCATTTGCAAAACCAGCATTGAGCAATCATTTGAGAGTAGTAAAACAGTAGAGTTATTAATTAACAATATTAACCAATCACTTAATAGTATGTCAATGCTACGCAGGCCCAACCAACTCTGACAACCAACCCCGGTTGCACAGATCCAATATCTCCACACAAGGAGCTAACCAGTTATCATCACCAATTATTATCATTAATGAGTAGTGTGGGACTAATCACGAAAAACATTGCTAGGCCTGCCCATGAACGTGGGCACGACTATCCGAATAGTTTTACTCTGACCAAAGATGTACAAATTTACCCACAAGACACAACCCCACAACATGTTACCATGTGTCTCAATATCACCACGGTACCTCGGAAAGGAGATGTGACAACACCCTTCGCATAATACGCCCATCAGAATGACACCCACTAAGCATCTGTCTCTGGTAGGGATGACTAGTTACCTAGACAGGGAGACTACTCAGTGCCCAAAACCATGGACTTAATTGCCTGTCACCTGTGGACTTATTGTCTGCCACGATAAAGAACAACATACCATGGTGCCTCCTAACAAACGTATTATACTCTAGATCCAGCCATTGCTCATGCTGGCTTGCGGTTAGTATGGTTAATGCTTCACAATAGTAGTTCGTGAACCGGTCCTTAATTTTCATGAGCACGACCAACACAACCATGTGCTCACAACCCACAATTAGTCAAGTTTTTAGTCGGAATATTACTAACTAACCACGACCAACCATCGCGATATACTAGTAATTAACCATCATTAACCATGAGTGAAACATTAATTATCCCACATAAAATGATTCTAAAGTTTCTAAGCATGGCTAAGCAATTATATCTAATTTCTAGCTGAACTATTATATAGAGTCCAAGCTAGTCAAATTATAACCCATAGGATAATCAAGTCATCTTGGCCATAACATCGGGAAACATGTTCAAACCACCCAATTAAATTCGAAAATAAATGCACTTTTGAAATAATTAGAGAATTTAAACATAGGATCAACATGCTTAAAGGGATGTTTGGGATATGTGTGATTTGCCTTGCAAACAAGCGTCTTCAGAACATCTTCGGGAACTTCTCCAACGATCGAACAAACCTCCGAAACGACGGAAACTACACTCTACCATGCAAAACAAGGAAAAATACTAAATAAAACCAAATAAACAATACATATAAAATTCATAAATAGGAAGAGCTTGAATTTGGATGAATTATGAGACTTGAATGACCTCATTCCGAGTTCGTATTAATTAGTTATGAATTAATGAAGTTTTAATCAATTAAAACCTATAAAGAAAACACTAAGTGATATATTGCGTCATTTTTAATTATTTTAAACAAAAAAATGATAATAATGGTATCAATGAGCAGAGAGAATGGACTGATGCCACTAACAAACGGGACCTGCATGTCAAAGAGAGAAGGGGCTTGGGTCTAGCATAGACAAAGTCCACAGAGGTGGTCCATGGGTTCACATAATTGGGTGACTAAAATTTGTTTGACTAGGGTTGACTGAGATCCGACGGTTGAGATTAAACCCGAGGATGGTGCGACATGGATGAGACACGCTTGCGACATGCAAGTGAGGATGATGTGGTGGCGCTGACAAGGCCGCCACACAGACGACCATATCGGCACGACGGCCGGCGAGGACAGAACTACGATGACGACTGCGGAAACGGGGGGTACTAACGGAGAGAGGACGACGAGGCGACTCTTACCAACAACGCAATGGCGTGCGTCGATGGGAGATGGCTAGTGACGAGCTTCATGCGACGACCGGGATCGGGACAACGACAGCGACGGTGCTCCGGCATTTCTTGGCGAAGAAGAGAGGACGGCTAGGCTTCGTCTTGGTAGTGCGGTGCCGGCGGCACCCTTGGTGAGGTCTAGCCAAGACGGGAACAACGGTGGGGCTCGGCTGTAGATGTGGCAGAGGAAGACAGCCATGGATGCATGATGACGAAGACCTTCCAGCGGGGTTCAGCGCAAACAAACTGGTGGATGGAGTGGCACGTCCTTGCGGAGCCAAAGGAGGCGACAGCGCTAGGAGGCAACGACCTGGGCGACGGCGCGAGGCCGCAGAAGGGGCGGTCGGCGACGGAGAGAAAAGGCGAGCTCGGGGAGAGGCGGCTAGGGCATGTGAGGCTCGGGCTAGGGTTGGAATCGAACGAGGAGACCTCGGTCATCTTTTATATAGGTGAAGGAGAGGGAGTCCGATGCGGATACGGATGGATTCAGCGGTGGAGGCCCTAGGGTTTCCCGGTTTGGATAAACTCAAATCTAAAT
This sequence comes from Oryza officinalis, assembly GCA_008326285.1. NCBI lineage: Eukaryota > Viridiplantae > Streptophyta > Magnoliopsida > Poales > Poaceae > Oryza > Oryza officinalis. The sequence goes on along the minus strand of BDMV01000003.1, from coordinate 31,119,508 downwards.
TCGATTCCACACTATTTTGCTCCGATTCTTGGGAAAATGGAAAGAGGAGATTGAGTGAATAAAAAGGCTCAACCAATTTGAGGAAATCGGCAATAGGGCGGCCGGATTTGATAGGGAATGCGACGCAGGCATTAGGCTCATACATGACTCCCGTTCGGGGGAACTGTGCGGGTTGTTGACTGTTATTTCAGCAATGGACTCAAGGAAATCCAAGTGATGGTGGTTACAACGGATAGGAAGAATAAATCAGAGTTTGTTGCACATGTGCGGGAGAAGCGGCGAGCTTCAGGATGCTGAATGCGTCAGGAATGTGATCCGGAAGTTTAGGATCATGGAATTGGTTTTTAGCTGTTTGTTTTTATAAATAGTAGTAGCAAAGTTTTCATTTGTAAGTTTTACAAATTTAGTCGAATCAATAGAACCAGAAAATTCCACATATATTGTTCAATCAATGGAGAAGTTCTGAAACTTCTCTTCTTGCTCTGTTGCGGTCTGTTTTCTCTGTTCTTCGTTACTGTTTGCATCATTGCCGTGCCGGCGCATGCAAGGTGTTCGATCAGGTGTCTGGCTGTTGCTAACAAGTGGTATCAGAGCTTCTCAGATTGGGGAGTTGATCTGACACTATGGCGATGATTCCGGCGACGGCGGATCCGGCGAGGGGGAGCTCGGGAAGCGCGTTCCTTTACCCTCAACTCACACTTACCAACTACACTAGTTGGGTGATTCGGGTGCAGGCAATGATGGAGGACCAAGGCGTCTGGGAGGTGATCGAGCCGGCGGCCGATGCGGCCGTCGATCGGAGGAAGGACAGGAAGGCTAGATCGCATCTACTCCAGTCGCTACCAGAGGATCTCTTGATGCAGGTAGCCAAGAAGCGGACGGCGAAGGAAGTTTGGGACAGCCTCAAGACGAGGTTCATCGGGGCGGATTGGGTGCGCGATGCACGCCTGCAGACGCTCAAAGGAGAATTCACCGGCATGGTGATGGAGGCCGGAGAGACACTGGACCAGTACGTCGGGAGGATCACTACCATGGCGGTCTGATACTCTGCTCTCGGTGCGACGCTGAACGACGCCGCCATGGTGAAGAAACTCTTCGACACCGTCCCGGAGAAATTCGTCAGCCTCGTCGCAGGGATCGAGCAGTTCTACAACGTCGATGATATGCCGTTCGAGGAGGCGGTGGGCCGTCTCAAGGCCTACGACGAGCGACTTCGGAAAAAAAAGGGAGCCGCCGGTGGAGTCACCGCCGACGACCAAGTGCTTCTCACTCAGGCGGAGTGGGAGGCGCGGTTTAAGAAGGACGGCAGTGAGTCGTCTTCACCACAGAAAAACAAGTCTCCTCGCGACCCAGGAAGCCGTGCCCAGGGCAGACGCGGTCGCGGCAGAGGGCGCGGCGGAGGCGGTGGATGCAGCAGTACGCCGCAGAACAGGGGTGCTGGCGGCTCTGGCGGCGATGGCCGCGACAAGAGTCATATAAAATGTTTCAATTGTGAGGAATTTGGACATTACTCCACACAGTGTCCACACCCCAAGAAGAAGAAGGGTGAAGTCCATCTTGCGCAAACAGAGGATTCGAGCCCAGCTCTGCTGCTTGCCGTGGCAGAGACGGTGTAGAGCGCACCGCGCCAGAACACGCACTGCGGACTGGTCATGCACGAGGAGCGTGTGTGGCCTCGTCTGATGCTGGCAGAGAAGGGAGGAGCTGCTGGTGGTCTATGCTACTTGGACAATGGTGCCAGCAATCACATGTCTGGAGATCGCCGAAAATTCCGGGATCTGGACGAATCCGTGACGGGGCAAGTCAGGTTCGGCGATGCCTCATCAGTGCAGATAATGGGGAAGGGATCTATCCTTTTCTCATGCAAGAATGGTGACCAGTGGCTGCTCGACGACGTCTACTACATTCCCAGCTTGTGCTGCAACATGGTGAGTTTAGGGCAGCTCACTGAAACTGGTCACCGCGTTGTGATGGATGATGATGACCTTGAGGTGTTCGACAAAAATCCCTGGCGCCTGGTGATGAAGGTGAGGAGAACCTCGAATCATTTGTACCGGATTGAGTTACAGCAGGCCTCCCCTGTGTGCCTTCTGGCCAGTCTCGGTGATCCGGCGTGGCTGTGGCACGTGCGGCTCGGACATGTAAACTTCCAAGCGCTAAAATTCTTGGTCGACAAGGAGATGGCGGCGGGAGTCCCTCAAGTGCATCATCCCAACCAACTTTGCCAGGCTTGTCTCGTGGCAAAACAGATCAGGCAACCATTCCCCGTGATGGCAAACTATCGAGCAGAAGAACCGCTCGAGCTGCTGCACATGGATCTTTGTGGCCCAATCACTCCATCGACTTTAGCCGGTAATCGTTATTTTTTGTTGATTGTTGATGATTTCTCGCGTTGGATGTGGGTGTTTGTGATCAAGACGAAGGATCAAGCACTGGAAACGTTCGAGAAATTCAAACCGCTGGCCAAGAACACTGCTGGCCGCTCCATCAAGACGCTCTGGACAGACCGCGGTGGCGAGTTCCTGTCCGGCGATTTCGCACGAGTGTGCGACGAGGCCGGCATCGAGCGACATTTGACGGCGCCTTACTCACCGCAGCAGAATGGCGTTGTTGAACGGCGAAACAGATCGGTGATAGCGATGGCGCGCTCCTTCCTCAAGGGGATGTCAGTTCCCGGCAAGCTGTGGGGAGAGGCGGTGCGGCACGCCGTGTTCCTTTTAAATCGGCTACCGACCAAATCAATGGGTGATCGCACTCCTTTCGAGGCCTAGACGGGGAAGAAGCCATACTTAGGACACTTGCAAGTGTTCGGGTGTACTGCGCACGCTAAGGTGACAACTCCAAATCTGAAGAAATTGGATGATCGGAGTGAACAGTTTGTATATCTTGGCGTCGAGGAAGGGAGCAAGGCTCATCGGCTGTATGATCCACGGCGCCGCCGAATCCATGTAAGTCGTGATGTTATATTTGATGAAAACACACCTTGGCAGTGGAATGCTACTGCAGGAGAGGAGAATTCTACCGGATTCGTGGTAGAAGAAGAGGATGCCGAGCAACAGCCGATGCCGACAGGCCTTCCTATCTCGACACCAACGCACCAGGCACCGTCGCCAACAAGGGCGGCCGGCAAGGAGCCAGAAGTGGTAGAACAGCGAGGACCGTCTCCGGCGAGCCCGGTGAGGCTCTCTCCGACCTCACCGAGCAACACCCCGGCTGGCTCGACATCAACAAGCGCTCCTGAGTTGGAGGCGTCACCGGGCACAGCTGACAGTGATGACGGCCCGGTGCGGTTCAGGTCTCTGACTGACATCTTGCACGTGGCTCCGCGCGTGGATCTGGTGGAGGACGATGACAACGTGGAAGCACTGCTGGCAGAGACGGGGGAGCCGTCATCCTACCAAGAAGCAGCTGATGTGCCGGCATGGCAGGAGGCGATGAACAAAGAACTGGAAGCTATTGAGAAGAACCGAACGTGGTCGCTGAGCATGTTACCAGCTGGGCATAAAGAATTTGGGCTCAAGTGGGTATTCAAGTTAAAGAAAAACACAGCCGGCGAGGTGATCAAACACAAGGCGCGCTTGGTAGCAAAGGGTTATGTTCAGCGACAAGGTGTGGATTATGATGAAGTTTTCGCGCCAGTTGCAAGGCTGGACACGGTGCGGACCATTCTTGCAGTTGCTGCTAATCGGAGATGGGAGGTGCATCATCTCGATGTCAAATCGGCATTCCTCAACGGAGATCTGCAGGAAGAAGTATATGTCTCACAACCGAAAGGATTTGTCCAGCGAGGGAAAGAGAATCTGGTGTACAAATTGAGCAAGGCTCTCTACGGCCTGAAACAGGCACCACGAGCTTGGAACACTCAGCTTGATCGGAGTATGAAGGAGCTCGGTTTCAATCGGTGTGCACAAGAACAAGTTGTCTATACCAGAGGAGCAGGAAGTGATGGTCTAATCGTGGGAGTTTATGTTGACGATTTGATCCTGACAGGAGAAAACCCAAGCGAGATCACAACGTTTAAGCAGTAGATGATGGGGGAATTTGAGATGAGTGACCTTGGACTACTCACCTATTACCTGGGAATCGAAGTGATGCAGGGTGAAAGAGGGATTGACATCAAGCAAGCTGCCTATGCTAGGAAACTTCTGAATCAGTTTGGTATGACAGATTGCAATCCAACCAAAATGCCCATGGAACCAAGGTCACACTTACACAAGGATGCCGATGGTGAGCCGGTGAATGAGACTGAATATCGGCGACTCATTGGGTGCCTCAGGTACTTGCTGCACACTCGGCCAGATTTTTCCTATGCTGTGGGAGTTGCGAGCAGATTCATGGAGCGCCCAACTGTGATGCACTTCAAGGCAGTGAAGCAGATACTGAGGTACCTCAAGGGAACCATCGACTGTGGGCTAAATTTTCCTGCTGATACTGGTGTAGAGGAGATCGTCGGTTACACAGACAGTGATCTGGCCGGTGACAGTGATGATCGTCGGAGTACTAGCGGAATGGCGTTTTATTTCAACAACAGCTTGATCTCGTGGAGTTCACAGAAGCAGAAGACGGTGGCCCTTTCATCCTGTGAAGCTGAGTTCATGGCGGCCACTGCAGCAGCTTGTCATGCTCTATGGCTCAGAGAATTGCTGATTGAAATGATCGGCGCAGAAGCTAAGCCGGTGAAGTTATATGTTGATAACAAGTCAGCAATTGCACTCATGAAGAACCCTTATTTCATGGGAGAAGCAAGCACATTGACACCCGATATCATTTTATTCGTGAGTGTGTCGAAAATGGGAAGATTCAGATTGATTTCGTCCGAACAGAGGAGCAGCGGGCGGATGTGTTAACAAAAGGGTTGCCAGCTGCGAGATTGGCAACAGCACGGCACCTGCTAGGTGTTCGAAATCTTGAGCCATAGCTGAATTAAGAGGAAGTTTGTTGACTGTTATTTCAGCAATGGACTCAAGGAAATCCAAGTGATGGCGGTTACAACGGATAGGAAGAATAAATCAGAGTTTGTTGCACATGTGCGGGAGAAGCGGCGAGCTTCAGGATGCTGAATGCGTCAGGAATGTGATCCGGAAGTTTAGGATCGTGGAATTGGTTTTTAGTTGTTTGTTTTTATAAATAGCAGTAGCAAAATTTTCATTTGTAAGTTTTACAAATTTAGTCGAATCAATAGAACCAGAAAATTCCTCGTGCCGGCGCATGCAAAGTGTTCGATCAGGTGTCTGGCTGTAGCTAACACGGGTGGGGCCCACGCGGCAGAGTGAGGAGCACAGGGAGGCCAGATGGGCTTTGTGAGGGAGAAGAATCGAGTTAGGCTGGAAGCCCAAGGGGAAAGGACAAGGATTAGACTTGGGGCTGTTTCCCTTGGGCCAGCGGGTGAAGGGAAGTAAAGTGGACTTTGTTGGAGAAAAGGCAGGCTGGAGAGAGAGAAGGGGAATGGGCCAGTGGGGAGAGGAATGGAGGACTGGGCTGGATTCAGCCCAAGACTTAGGAGAGGGATTTTAATTGATTTTCTATTTTAAATAATAGAAATCTATTCTACACCCTCCTCATAGAATAATTATTTTACACCCCCTTCCTATAGGCCAAACAATCTACCTCCCCCTCTCTTCCTAGGGCCCAAAACCCTTCTCCCACCTCGGTCAAAGCCTGCTCCTGCCGGTCAAACCCGCCAACTAACTTTCCCCCACGTCCACCTCTTTTCAATTCTCGTCATGCAAAAACTGTGTAGTAACGCGATGGTCAATATGTAGTAACACGCTTGCTTTATGCAGTAACGATGTCAAAAATAGTCAGGATGTATCTAGTTTCGTTAAGCATTTTTTTACGAACATCATGTTGCAAACAGATTAGAAATATAAGATATGATGTGAGAGATATTGCTCTTCAAAAATTGAGATTTAAAAGGTTTCAGCTCTACACAAAAGCAGTAGTACTATAACACTACTATTACTACAACTTATTTCGTGTTACTATAATTTTTATCATGATGTTTACTGTCAAAAGCACAGTAACAACCTATAAATTTTAAAGTAACTTGACGTGTTACTGCATTTCGACGATAATGTTACTACCGACGCATAACAACAAATTATGATTTTTATATTAACATAATTGATTTGTTCTACGATGGTAGTGAAAAAAAAGCAAACAACTACACATATAGTTTGTATGGTGAAGTTGGTTTTGTTGAAAGAAAAAATAAAAGAAAAGAGGAGAAGGGACAAAGATAAGTGATCGATATAAAGAAAGAGAACAAACGGAAAGGCCTGAAGCATGCATACGATGAGTATCTTGCGTGCTGTATTTTGTCCTTTTATGACTAGGCACTTTTTGTCCTTTTGTGATTGGATATTGTTTTCCTTTTGTCATTAGCTTGTGTGCTACACTAGCGAAGAAAGCACGTGGGATCGGGCCTAGGTCTACAAGGAAGAAAGGGAGTGGCTGGGTGTGAGCGATGTGCGCAGAGAGCGCTACGGGTTTTTTTTTATCTGTTTTAAGATTGGTTTTCTCTTTGTTTTTTCATTTAGAACGCTATTTTTTTCGTGAGAGAGAGAGCGCTTTAGACGGGACCACGGAGGTCGAGCACTCGGGTGGAAAGGGTGCGCGTGCCCGGGGATCAGTGTGGGGAGGGCGTGCGATCGGGGGGAAAAGGTGGGAGGGGGTTTCAATCCAGAGAGTTAGCGAAGGAATCGTAGAATAATTATTTTATAGAGGGGACGTAGATTAGAGTTGTCCTATAAATAATTGCTGAAATGATCTTTCATTTAATAAAAATACTTTTAATGCTCAAATAATTTCAAGAAAAATCTTAAAAATACTTAAACACTCAAAGTATTCAATAAAATTTTATCTAGCTCAATTTGATGTTCAAATTTTCATAGATTTTTATTCAAACACTTCTTTTAATTATTAAATAAATTCTACAAATTCATTTTTCACAATAATTTATATTTAGGTAATTTTTAGGGTGTGACACCAACTTCGGCTCCTTTCGCCATCTGCTACCACGTGGAGGACCAGGATGTACTCCCAATGATAGTTGTGGGTGGTGGATTTTTAACAATTTGGTCCTTTACAAAAATTTATTTTACAAATAGACCCTTGAAAAAATTTATCCCAGAAATGATGCTTTTTGGGACGCTAGAGTGGTTGGCGCCATGGTCCAACGGGATGGCGCCAGCATCACTGGCGTCATCACCCTGTCACCGTGGCAAACCTGGCGGCCCAACACTGACATGGCAGTAGGAGGGCGCCAGCACTGCTGGCGCCGTCCTCACTACCATAGCGCCATCATCGCTGGCGCGTCATCATATTCTTTGTTGTTTTTTTCTTATAGTCCAAAAAAAAGGAAAAAAATTAATAAATTATTTTTTTTAGTCCTATAAACCTTTGAACCTTTCTTTACTAGTATTGTTTAGTTAGGGCTCGTTGAGTTTGCTGTTACATCGTTGTGTCGAGTTGCTATTCTTAGCGTTCCGTCGTTAGAGTTTTGAGTTCTTGCCACCATCATCACTATAGCTGCCCTTACCACCATCGCTGTCACCCACTAAATCTCTTTCCGTTTGTGCAAGATCTGTTTCTTCCTTGGAATCCGATTGCCTTTGAATCTGCCGCCAAAACAGCCATAACTCAAGTGTCCTTCCATAAAATAGCCATATCTTTTTTATACGGATTTGAAATCAGACATATAATATATCCACGGATATCTACAGAAAAAGTTACATCCGTTGCTTTGCCGGGTTTAGCGAAATCAAAATCTCAAAATTCCGCTTGCAAGATTGTGTTTTCGAGGATAGAAGCTTCGGGACCCATTTCGGTAGAACTTTGAAAAATTCTACGGGCCATATATTTCATCCGTTCGAGCTTAAATTTTTTGTGGTTGGTTCCTGCGTGCACCTATGTGTCAAAAAATATTTAAAAAATAAAATAAAAAAAATTACACCTCTCTCCTCAACACTAAAAAGAGAAAGAAGAGGAAGATTGGGGGGATGGCTCCAGCATTGCTGGTGCCCTCCTTCGGCCACGTCAACGTCAGGAGTGCCACTGTGGCAGGGGGACGGCGCCAACATCCTTGGCGCCGTTCCATTGAACCACGGCGCCAGTCACTCTGGCGTCCCAAAAAAGACCATTTTTGGAATAAGTTTTTTCGCGGTCTATTTAAAAAATAAGTTTTTGTAAAGGACCAAATTGTAAAAAATTCATGTTGTGGGTGGTTACCTCCATAACAGCCATCATAGTTATCTATAAAAGGGTGTTTCCTCCTCACTCTCAAGCACACACAACTCAAGTGAAATATAACTCACTTTTATATTTAGGCTACTTTCTAGTAGAGTTAGAATATAGGAAAAGAGTAAGAGAAAGCTCTGAAAGGAGTATCCCATATGTTAGAGTTCTCTCGGGAAGAGTTCTAGAGGAGTGCTGGAGATGTCGGCACTCTCTCCATTGAAGTCCCGGAGGAGTGCCAGAGTTCACGACACTCTTTCCGATCTTGTACCTCGACATATGCTCTTATGTAAGTAAGTATTCGTGATTTTCTTTGGTATTTACCTTTCTTATTTAAGTAACATAGTTTTTCATCATTGCTGGTCTATCGCTTAGTATTTATACTAGGTGCTCTAGTACTAAGACTCTCCATAAAGAAGGATGTTCTTTGTGAGGCTAGAGTAGTAATCGATAACATAGACATGATGTCTAGGTTAGAGGTTACCTATATTTGTTATGTGCTCCACGAAAAGTGAGGTAGACGGTAGGTGGTGACAGCCCTGTCCGTCCTTTGTATTCCTCCATGTTCGAGTACATCATAGAGCTACATGCCAGACTCTCATGGCAGATAGTGGTGAACCGATGCACGATGCAACTGATAGGGTTGTACCTTAACTTAATTAAGATAGTTAACTCATAGGAGTCCTCTCTATCGTAAGCCTCCCATTTAGTTGTTGTCCTTGGTTGAATCCTATTTCTTAGATTATACATACACGTTTCCTGTGATTCGATACCCTTGGAATACTTTGAGATGAAGTGCTACATCGGTATCCGTGCACTTGCGTAGTTATCCGTGACCATAACAAATACCAACAAGCATATGCCGTTGCCGAGGAACGGTTGTTGTATCATCTTCGAAGCTGGTTCATTCTTGTATCTTTTTCTTTTTCTTTTTTCCTTTCTCTTCTTACCTATAATGGAGCAGCCTTCTATTCAAAATCATTTCGCTCTGCAGGATGAGTTCTTTGAGCCACCACCTTCTTCAAAACTCATTGTCTCATCTGACTATGAACTTCATCCTGGTTTTATAGCCGTGGTTCAGGAGCAATCCTTCTCGCATCGTTTGGAAGACGCACGGTGAATGAGGAGAACTGAAAACCAAGTTATATCTTTCTTTCTTCTTGTTAATCCGTGTTGTCTCCCTACAGATGAAAATTCTCGACTTTCAGTAAAGCGAGAAGGAGTCTGCCTTGTATACCGATCTTTCCGCCGGAGGCTCGTTCATACGACAGAAGATAGGGACTGTATCCTAAAGAACACCTCCCTCGCCCGCTGTGAAACCCTTTAGGAAGTAAAGAATACCCGTGAGGAGCCCTCAACTGTTGAATCCGAGCCTATATCTTCCATATCCCAAAATTCAACTTTTGAACCCTCATCCGAACCTCGGGAACCGAAGGAAGAAGAAATTCAGCCTTTGGAAACCCCTTTCCAGTTCGAGGATGATCTTCTTGAAGATTATGGAAACACTTCGAACTATTCCTGTCAAAAGAGACCACCTGTCACATATAGTCCCTCTGAGCTGCTCGGGGAAAATTTCCTCAAAAAAGACAATGAGAGAATTGACTACCATCATGAGCGATGAATGGTTAAGGAAGGTGGAGCTTTCTCCCGAAGTAATTCGGTTTAGCTCCCTGTCCTTAACTATTAAATTTCTCATGAAAGAGACCATGGTAAATGTTCTCTATGATCCCACTGTCATTGCTAGCATCATGTCCGCAACCTTTGCATTACCTTGCTTAGGGGACAAACCATTAGCACCCACAGACAAGACCTTCCAGAACTCCTATGGCCTTATCATAGAAGGTTTGGGGATTCTACGTGAAGTGCCTTTAAGGCATAAGAATGTCGAAGCCGACCTAGACTTCCACGTATTCGAAGTCCCTGACTTCGACCTTCTGATCAACTATTCCATGGAAAAGCTTCTTCTGGATATGCCTAAGAAGGGAGGCATGACGGTCGTTGAAAACTCCAAAAATGAGCTGATCCCACAACGAACTGTCATGAGGTGGATGATGTGCAGTAACTACAGGAAGCTAAACAAGGTGGTGACTAGGAAGGATCATTTCCTGCCGTCCTTCATTGATGAGTTGTTAGGGCAGCTTGCAAACCATTCCTTCTTTGTTTTCTTGATGGGTATTCTGATCATCAAATTCCCATCCATCCCGATACTCAAAGCAAGACCACGTTCACATATCTTTATGGAACATATGCTTACCGCAGAATGTCGTTCAGGTGATGCAATGCACCCGCATCATTTCAAAGGTGCATGATGTCTATTTTCTCTGATACAAGTGAGGAAATCATCAAGGTTCTCATGGATGACTTCTCTGTCTATGGAAAAAACTTTTGATCATTGTCTAGAGAATTTAGATAAGGTCTTGCAACGATGTCAAGAAAAAGACTTGGTACTCAATTGGAAAAAGTTCCACTACATGGTCCGTGAAATATAGTCCTAGGACACCGAGTCTCTGAAAGGGGGTAGAGGTGGATAGAGCAAAGAATTGAAGTAATGCAAATACTTCCTCCTCTTACCAAAGTTAAAGGAGTCCGCAGCTTCTTAGGTCATGCAGGGTTCTACTGACGGTTCATCAAAGATTTCTCTTTAGTAGCTGGATCTCTAACTTGCCTATTAGTTAAAGATGCTCCCTTTAACTTTGATGATGAGTGCTTAATATCTTTTAACATCCTAAAAAAACTCTCATCTCAGCACCAATCATTCAACCCCTGATTGGATGCTATCGTTTAAAACTATATGCAATGCTAGTGAACATGCTTTTAGGATCATTCTTTGCCAAGCTAAAAGTAAGAAGCACCATGCTATTGCATATGCTAGTAAAACTTTGATTGGAGCTCATTTAAACTGTGCCACAACTAAAAAAGAGCTCCTTGCCGTTGTTTTTACTTAGTTGGGACAAAGGTTAAATTGTACACTGATCATGTTATATTAAAATGTTTGCTCGTTAAGAAAGAAGTAAAACCTCGGCTAATCAAAAGGTTTTTTTGCTATAAGATTTTGATCTCCAAATTTAAGATAAGAAAGGAGTAGAATATTATGTAGCAGGTCTTCTGTTGAGTATGCATTTCACTAACATGTGGGAACTGCTAATAAATGACTTCCGACTAGATGACATGCTGCTGAAGGTAATAGACTCTAACCCTTGAGTCTGTACAGACGTTCTACTAAGGAGAGGTGTACAATAGCTAAAGACATCCAAAGATATCATGCAGCATCATCTTAGATAGCCGTCTACTATGTGTTCAAGTGGGTAGAAATCAAGCTACTCGATGTATTTTGGTCATATAAGACAACATGTCACTGCAAATGGGTAAGAATCTCTTTTACTTTTACTCTTTTTGTTTTGTTTTTCTTTATGAATAAACCATCCATGGGTGGCTTCACCACCTCCCAACAATTTTGTGGGCAATGTTCCAAAATTGAAATTATATATATTTAATTGAATTGTAGCAATGATCTAATACATATCCAATTAATATTTCTTATACAATGCAGAGGAGACGTGGATGATGTTTTTTCACCTTATTTTAGAAGATTATCGATCTAATTGCACAGGCTAGCTAGTTGTGTACTGGTTTTTGTTTGAAAAAGGGGAATGAAGTGGAAATGTATTACACGCAAGTATAAGATTGAAACTCAGAAAAATTGGCTTGAAAGATAAATAATAAATACCACATATCAAACTTTTTGATGTAATTGAAAAAAAACAGTAAAGTGCCTAGGTATTGAACATTGGACCTTGATTTGTTGGCAGAAATAATTGACCGAGTATACATATTCAGAGGAACTCAAGTGCATGAAGAGTTAATAACAGAGTTTTATAGTTTAGATATTGTCAAATCTCGTTCTGAAAAACCAATATAACATTGTAAGCCCAAAAAGCTTCCACGAATTAATGTCTTAATTCTCTTTAGCACATGATTAATTAAGTATTTACTATTTTTTTAAAAATGGATTAATATAATTTTTTAAAGCAACTTTCGTATATAAACTTTTTGCAAAAAACATATCATTTAGCAGTTTGAAAAACGTGCGCGCGGAAAAAAAAAGAGATGTGAGTTAGAAAAGTAGGGTAAAGAACACACCCTACGTGTGTTCATTTGGTTGAGTTGGAAAGAAATTTCCTTCGCACGAAAAACGGAGCGACTCATTAGCACATGATTAATTAAGTATTTACTAATTTTTAAAAAAAACTGGATTAATATAATTTTTTAAAATAACTTTCGTATAGAAACTTTTTATAAAAAACACACCGTTTAGCAGTTTGAAAAGCGTGCGCGTGGAAAAAGAGACGTGAGTTGAGAAAGTTGGGCGAAGAACTCACCCTTAAGTGCTGTTAACAATTAATCCATTCTGATTATTATGCAACAACATACTGAAGATGCACACGCATGGATGGCATCGTTCCTATTGACTGATGCTGATATTGCTGCTGCCTGCTGAAACCCTTCTAGAATTATTCATATCAAGCATCGATCAGCTATGAAAAGGTCATATATACCATCCATTATTGGATCTTATATTTGATCTCGTCACTTGTTCAAATCCAATGGAGACAGGGCACGTCATTTCAGACCTGAACAAGATCAGAGAAGCTTCCTAGGAAATGGGCCTTGTGATATACTTGTGTTATGTGTGCTTAATTCTATCGTTTTGGTTTTGTTGACAAATATATCACCCGTGTCAACAAACAACTACTTGTTGGTTAGAGATGGCTAGCGTGTTGATGTGGCTAATAATCAAAAGTATGCACATTGTCTTGGACCCTTGATACACGACTAGATAGATGGCCGTTATTAACTTGGTGTTAGATGGGGATGGCAGTGGTGGCAGCTAGCTAGTAATCAAGCACATGGTCATCATGATCAGGCTCAGCCATTCTGTCATGCATGTGTATGCCATTTAAAAAATGAGGCTACGAATATAGCTGCACTATGATTGTTTTCCTTTGTAGGAATCAACAAATGTAAATTTAGGTGTAGAGTTTTAGTACATGTAAAAGAATTGAAGGACATAAAAATATATGATATCCTCTGAGTACATGTAAAAGAATTGAACCACATAAAAATATATAATATCCTCACACAAAACATTTAAAAACATTTTTAGACGACATTAAAAAGACATCAAGGATTGAATTACTTAGATTGCATTTCCTCCCTCGATCTTTATAAAGTGTACTTTGATTTAAAAATCCTTTGAGATTAAACTTTAGCTTTCTTTTTCATCATAACACCCCTCTTAATAGCTATATAAACAATGTTATATTAAATTATTTCGATATATATATATACACACACACACTACATTTTCATATAATTTGACTAACTGTTGGAAAAATTTTACAAACTTTGTATTTTTTTAATCAAAACACGATTTATAGAATTTAATGGAGAGAGCAATATGTGAGTTATTTTTTCAAGTTGCCTTTGCATTTTTTTTGGTTGAAATAAGTAATAACTGCAATTGCAGCAAAGGCAACTAATCTTTTAAAGTAAATTTCACAAAACTACATCTACTAGAATCAAATTATCATAAAACTACAGATTTAAAGATATGTATCATAAAACTACATATTTAGTGTCAAACTTTTCACGAAAGTATAGATTTAATTAATGCATCGTATCACAAAACTACATATTTAATGATGAAGTTATCAAACAACTACATATTATTTTAAAGTTTAGATCCATAGCATTATTATTTATTTAAAGTTACAAAATTCATAGTTTTGTGATAAATAGTTGCTAAATTTGTAGTTTTGTGATAAAATAGTTATTAAATTTATATTTTGTGATATAATACATTAAATCTATAGTTTCGTGATAAATTTGGCACTAAATCTGTAGTTTTGTGATAATTTGATCAAAGTATATGTAGTTTTGTAAAATTTAGTCAATCTTTAATTTGACATGAGCTAAAAAAATAACTTTTCAATTGTTACCTTTTACGGTATATTTCTAATTATAACTAATATTAACTCTAAATAATAAATAGCAGGTAGACATTGTTTTATTTGATTATGGCCAAAGTAACAATAATATAATTAAAAAATTTAAAACAAGTACATTTTTGCATTATAAATATAGATGGGAACAGTACTAATAAACAAGAACGGCTGCTATACTCAGCCATCACCAAAAAAAGCAGTTTATCGAGCGCCGTCCACGTGCACGATTGTTGCCTAATTATTAGCTCTAATTAATACTATATTGGATCTGTTACCTTTCAAAACAAAAATATTGGACATGAACTCGATCGGGACTCTGATTGCTTTCTTCCTGGCTCTAGCTACCTTGTTCGTTCGTGGTGCAAGTGGGATCAAATTTATAAACCAAATGTTGACTTCCAGGGATTAACTTTACTTTTCTGACTATTGGGCAACTAGTACTAGAAGGAACAAAACATTTGACCGCTAGCCAATCAACCATATGCCATGTCATGTCGTCTTCCGCCCGTCGTGGGCACATAGATTTGTACTGCTGATTCTTCTTCGTCTCGTATTGGTCGATCGTTGTTTTGATTTAACATAATCTCAAAATTAGGATCCACTCTAAAACCCGATTGAGTTAGATTACTCATCGTCGTTTCGAAAATAAGATTGACTACTCATTGGATTATTCCCGCGGAGAATCTTGATTATATGAAAATTAAATATTTTTAGAAATAAACTTGACAAATAAGTTTAGAATAAGTGATCTAAACCATGCAACAAAAGTTTTTCTTTTAGAAAAAAGGCATACAACAAACACTGTATCAATTTTGAAAATCAATAATAATAAAAAGAGGTAGCTTACGGGATCTAAAAATGAATGAATGCGGAAGACAAGGATTTAGATAAGTTTAAGCACTCTCGATGAGAGGTAATAGCTTATTTCTGTTTGGAGATTGTATCTGCCGGGTGTATATTTATCTGGCGATCGAGTTGTGGTTATCTCTATGGTTATGCCCCTGGAGGGCTTCCCGCTCACCTTATATATAGGTTGGGGGATAGGGTTACAAAGAGTAAAATCTAACTAGATACGGCATCAATTTTTTAATCTATTACATGATAGCACTCAATCGGGACTCTAGGCCCTTCCATGGAACACAAGGCAACATTACGACCGAGACCTACTCTATTACATAATACATGGATCTAGCCCACCTCCTATCTCTAGTCGAATATGGAGGCTGTGTGGGTACCCGATACTCATATTCTCCACAGTAGCCCCCGAGAACTTCAATCGAGTTCAGTCTTCTGAGTGGTTCATGACCAAAATTGAGTACTTCAATCTTCCCCACGAAGGCTTCCCGAGTGCTTACTTATTGAGAACTCATTTGGTATCTTGCAAAGAGGCTTGTGGAGGCCTCGTCAAAGAGATTAAATAGATAAGTGTATTGAATAGAGGAATAAACAGGTGCATCAAATAGATGCACCTTATTGGTGTAGCCCCCGACTATGTGCTTAGTTAAAAAATAACTAAACATATAGTCAAGAACTATAATTTTAGCCGGCCAAGTGACTTAATATAAATTTATAGAATATGCAGTGTGAATCCTCGAGTAACATAACTCGAATCATATACCGACTGCATAAAATATGATGCGCGTATCTCTAGGCCAACCGTGGCTTAAGAATCTATTGTGTGTAGCCCTAGGGCAACCACCTCTTAAAAATATAATACGCATATCTCAGAACCAACTATGACTTAATAAAAAAATCACGTAGCGCTAGGCCAACCGTGTATAGATGTGCGTAGCACTAAGCCAACCGCGTCTTTGAAAATAATATCAAATAGCACCTGACTCTTATGAAGAAGAAGTCAGTTTATAAACCGTGAAGGCATGCTATTCATTACCTTTAAAAATTGCATAGCAAATGACTTTAATAGAAAGCTTTTATGCAGCGAGTAAAGGATTTTTTAAGATATTGGGTTAACACCGTGCGCATATCACTAAAACGAGTATACTTAAGTCCCTATAAGATACATGGCTTCACCACACCTGAAAAAATTTATGTTATACGTGATGTAAAATTTAAGTTAATAAAACTCATAAATAGATTTACCAACCGCTGGTATAATGACCAAAAAATATTATAATTAGCTTAAGTCATAATATTGGTGATTTATAAAAATACACACATATGTGGCCTAAAGCAATGACATAGTATCCAATCAATTGTTTCATAAAATCCAAGCTATGCCTTAACTTATATAAAAAAGTTAATAGAGCAACTATATATAAAGCTTCAATGTTTGCTACCTTTTAAATTGCATTGTATCAAGTCCTAAAAAGTTGTGTAACAGCTGTATAAAAGGATTTTAAGGTATTGGGCACTTGAGCACGCGCATATTGCTAAGAGTAAATATGCCTAAGTCTCTGAAGGCACGTGACAAGCCACACATGGGAATATGGGCTGCAAACATATTGGGATTAAGCCCAAAATATGTCCACCGATACTCTTAAAATATGATGTGTATAGCACGCCTATTAATATGTTCCCGAGTAACAAATCTCCCGACTGATGTAAACCAAGCATCTCATCTGAGTGGCTTCTGATCCGAGTGGTTATCTCTCATAGGATGTACCGAAGTAAATATAATAAATTAAATCTTGACTAGCGCAAGAACTCAGCTTGTGACCCTTGTGGAGAAAAATGACTGATCCAGACCTTGGACATAGGAAATAAGCTCATGACCATGAATTCTTGTTGTACATATCTGGAAAGAGCTAAAAACAAAAATGTGATCTTCACAGAGGTGCATGAAAATACAAGTCAAACTTACAAACAACTATAATATATAATTTATATAGCCCTCAACTCACTACGTAGTGAGGCAATGGAAAAAGAAAATATTATATAATGAAAAAAATTGATATTGACTTATCTTTTTGGTCTTAGTGAGCTAGTGATTGTTAATGAAGCCATCAAGTAAATAAAATCTTGTCCGCAACCAGGTTCAAGTTCCTGGAGCAGAGAAACTGGTTGGGAAGAAAATATGGGCGTATAGATCCTCATGTATGCTAACACCAAATATTGATGTTGGGCGATGATGAAGGTGAAAGTGCCCATAGGTGGTGGCATAGAAACCAACCAGTAAGAACGAAGGCAGCCAGCAGTGAAAATGATATCGCCTATCAATGATGGTGGAATCTACCAACCAAAGTGGCGAAGAATCTAGTCATCGGCGATGGAGGCGATCGATGTTGAAGACGGTGTCGCCCAACAGCAACAGCGGAGTAGGACAACCATGAAGGGAAAGGTAACCAGTTGGTGGCAATGATGTCAAGGTCGATATAGAGGCGAAGCCGAAGACGCATGTCAGGATGCCGATGAAGATGATGATATTGATGATCCATTCAGATTTCAGCGTTGACAAAGCCTAGACTCTTGAAGCGAAGAACCTGATTGACAGTAGTTGGCCAAAGATGAAGGTAATATTAATGACGAAGGTGCCAGTGATAACGTCAATGATAATAAATTGTTGAAGAGTGATAACGTCAATGATAATAAATTGTTGAAGACATGTACAAGCTTGAGTAATTGTTTTGATGTTAGCATGCGCATGGCGAAAATTGATGCAACGTCTCTTGATTTATGACAATGGTAGTAGAAGTTGGTGGTGTAGCTATTGGAGATTCTTCACGCGGAGGAAAGTAGATGTTGATATTATTGACCAACTCATCAAATTTAAGTTGATTGGTTGATAACTCCATACTCCCTAGGCCCAAATTTGGGAGGCTCGAAGCCTTATCCGAATTGAACTCCAAAGGGCAGAGCTAAATCTGACCAGAACATATAAATTAAATTTTAAACTTGACACTAGAGAAACTCGAAGTAGACTGTAGCATCAACTAGGAGCCAAAAGTTATTGGTGAGAATGTTGGAGTTACTGAAATAGAAAGCCTACTTTGGAGCAAAGACGAAGCTAATGATTTTTGAAGTTGACTTCATATCACTCGTTGATTAGTTAATTACCTGTCGGATTTTAGTCTTGTGTTTGTATAACCCCTGATTCTATACTTAGTTGTGAAACAAGTAAACAGAGAGTCAAAAACTGTAGCTTCTTGTCGTCGAGAAACCATCGCTTGAGTGAAGATACGTGTTATGGATGTCCAAGTAGAAAGCCTAAAAATTGGAGCACCACTTGTTGTAGTAGATTAGCGTGACGTTGTATCTAGTGGCGCATGTCGAGGTGTCGAGGTTCTCGAAGACATCGAGGTTGTTGAAGTAGCGAAGCTGACGAAGTACATGCAGCATAGGTTGTCAGTGATGAAAACAACGAAGATGAAGTCACCCAAAAATGGTAGCAGAGTTGCATAGACCTGGAGGTATGAACACCAGTCGACGACAGGAGAAGCAAACTGACGGTGAAAATACATAACTATGAAAGCGAGGATACCAGTCGACGACAGTAGAAACGACTGGTTGTGAAGACGAAGTTGTTCAATAACGGTGGCGGAGACGCATAGCCATAAAAGCGAGGAGACCAATCAGCAACAACAGATGAGGCGGCTGGTGGTGAAGACGATGACGCCTGTCAGTGATGGTATAATAGGGCAATCGTGAAGACAAGGATACCAGTCGGCATCGGCAAAGGCAAGCCGATGGTGAAGAAGAAGACGCCCATCAGCGGCGACATAGTAGGCCAGCCGTGAAGGCAAAAACACCAGACAGCGGCGATGGAGGCAAGCCAGCGGTGAAAACAAAGACTTCCATCAGCGGCATCGTAATAGGCCAGCCGTGAAGGTAAAGAAACCAGACGGCGACGACGAAGGCAAGCCGACGGTGAAGATGAAGATGCCATCAGCGGTGGCATAATAGGCCAGCCATGAAGGCAAAGACACAAGTCGGCGGCAACAGTGGTAAGCAAATGGTGAAGACATACATGCCTATCAGCGACAGTATAATAGGCCAGCCATGGAGGCTTAGCCGGCGGCAACGGAGGCAAGCTGATGGTGAAGATGTAGATGCCCATCACCGGCGTCATAATAGGCCAGCCGTGAAGGTGAAAACACCAGTCGGTAGTGACGAAGGCAAGCCAGCGATGAAGATGATGTCGCCATTAGCAACGGTGGCAGAATCCACCAACCGTGGAAGCGAAAAAACCAGTAGGCGGCTGCGAAGGCGACCGACATTGGTATTCTGATTAATCTATTCTCGAATCGTAGGAGATAAGCTTATGACCATGAATCTCTACTATGTATATCTGAATTTGGATCGTGAAATACAAACATGTAGGATGAGTAGTATCTGATGTAAATATAGTACTTGAGAAAAATTCAAGCATTTTTACAATATTTATAAATATGTATTTCTCCTCTTGTCCATTTCAATTTCCTCAAGTAGTTTACTCTTTACGTTTAAACACTCCGCCCGACTAGTCATAGCCCCCAAGCATCAAGAATCGGCTCATGGCACTTCCTAGACATGCGTATCAATGACATGAGTTCGTCTTTCATGGAACAAAGATTCACGAATTAGAATTTGTGCTACTCAGGTACTATTGCAATTGTTAAGAGCAGAAAATAAATTATTGTACATCTGTCAACACACCAAACGAAAAGCATCAAAAAACGTGCGGCCATGGAAGAGAGAACACCAGTCAGTGGCAACGGAGGCGGCCGATGGTGAAGATGATGTCGCCATCAGCAACGACGGCAGAATCCACCAACCATAGAGGCGAAAAAACTAGTCGGCGGCAACAGAGACAGCCGACGGTGAAGACGATGTCATCATCAACAACGGCGGTGGAATCTACCAACCGTGGATGCGAAGAAACCAGTCGGTGACGGCGGAGGTGGCCGACGGTGAAGATGATGTCACCATCAGCAACGACGACTGAATTCACCAACCGTGGAGGCAAAGAAACCAGTCAACGGCGACAAAGGCGGCCGATGATAAAGACGATGTCACCATCAGCAACGACGGTGGAATCCATCAACCGTGGAGACGAAGAAACTAGTCGGCGACAATGGAGACGACCAACGGGGAAGATGATGTCACCATCAACAACGGCGGCAGTGGAGTAGGCTCGTGTCCCGTTGACCGCATAGCGATGCCACGAGTCCATGACAGGCATCAATCGCCTCAGTAGTGTTGCATAATTATATATGAACAACAACAAAAAAATCAAGAGATAAATCTGAGATTAAAAATCAATCTAATTATAAGTTGGAGGGAAAAAAACCCGGTGATGTCAGAGATTAAATCGTCGAACTCACTGAGATTGATCTTCCCAGCTAGACTGAATCCGAGACAGAGACTTGGGGCGAGAACAAATCCAACGAAGCCAGAGATTGGTTCCATCTCACTCGTTGACGGTAAACTCGGCGCCACCCCTACCTGGCGCGCCAACTGTCAATTCCGAAAATCAGCAATAATAAAAGGAATAGCGCATGGGACCTAAAAGTGGATGGATGCGGAAGACAAGGATTTAGACAGATTCAAGTCCTCTCGATGAGAGGTAATACCCTACTCCTGTTTGGAGATTGTATGCGTCGGGTGTATATTTATTTGACAATGGAGTTATGGTTATCTATGTGGTTATGTCCCTAAAAGACTTCCTGTCCACCTTATATAGGTTGGGGGGTAGGGTTACGAAGAGTAAAACCTAGCTGGATACGACATCAGTTTCCTAATCTATTACATGGTAGTTCTCAATTGGGACTCTAGGCCTTGCCGTAGAACACAATGCAACATTACGACCGAGTCCTACTCTATTACATAATACATGGATCTAGCCTACCTCCTATCTCTAGTCAAATATACAGATCGTGTGGGTACCCGGTACCCATATTCTCCACACATTGATAATAACAATACAGAGTTCTGATAATAGTAAAACTTTTCCATGTAGTGACTATTATTTGCTCTTTAATGTATATGACATGAGGTTATTTTTTTTCCTCTAGCCTTTAATTAAGAGGTATTTTAATATTATAAATTAAGAGCTATATGCATCATAATTAATACTATGGGAGTACATATACTCTCCTTTTTTACATAGATGAAGTCGTTGACATTTGGACACATATTTGATCATTCGTGTTATTCAAAAATTATGTACAAATGTACAAGATATAAATCATTCTTAAAGTACTTTTAGTAATAAAAAAACCCACAACAAAATAAATGATAATTATGTAAAATTTTTAAATAAGACGAATGGTTAAATACTTGTCCAAAAGTCAACAACGTTATCTATTAAAAAACGGAGGTAATATGTTAGCTCTCGATACATCTTTTAAGGACTGAACTAAAAATCACACAGCTTTACACTTCCAAAATTTTGAAACGGTGTTAGTAGATCTAACTATTAAGTATGCATGTTTAATTGGTGAGATGATTTGTTTGTTTGGGAAAATTACAAGCTTGAAATTGAGTTGCCTTTATTATCTCCAACTACTTCACCAAATTATTTTCGCAAATTATTTATTCCATGCCTCAACAAATATATTTTCTCAAATAACTTTCTTAGCTACTCCCTCTGGTTCCATAATACTTGTCATTTTATCATTTTGGAGAATGACACGATCTTAAAAACATAACTTTAACCACTATTACAATATATGTAGAAATGTCGATAAATATATTATTTTATTAAAGTACCTTTGAAGATTAATGTATACATATATTAGTATCCATGCTTCTAAAGTAAATATTTTAAAACTTATTCTATAAATTTGACCTCAGCCTTTTCTAAAACTATAAGTATTATAGAACCGATGGGATGGGAGTATTTGTTAATTTTGTTTGTTAAAATATTTAGAGTAAATTGTGGGTACATTAACTTATGAGGTGGATGTAGTATATATAGTACTCCCTCCATCCAAAAGTCTAGATTCTATTTCTATTTCTTTTGTCACCAAGAGCAAATAAAATTTAACTAATGATGCAATCAACAAAGATTATGTACTATATGCATGTCTGCAACCAATAAGTATTAGTATAGTTGTTTGGGTGCCGGTCAACAATTTAATTTAGCATTGCAAAACGAAAAGACAACCTCTTTATTCAAGGACTGGAATCATGGAGACTACAAATATGCCCATATCATTTGCAAAAACTAAAAAATAATACTTAAAACTTTTGAATAGAGGGAGTACATAAAATTACAAAACTCTCATGTCAATGCATAAATTTATTTACGTAGTGTATACCGACCAACGACAAAATAGAACACCATGGCTAAATTTGTTGGGTTGGACGCTGATTAGAACACCATAAGCACAATGGCATGGGCATTAGGCATTTTATATTTGGAAATAACTCTATGTATTGGATTTTTATTGTCTTTTTCTCTATCTGCATATTTCTTTTATAAACATATTTATTTTCTTTGTACAGTTAGTGATGCTATCGATGGATGAACATGTATATATTTACGTGTGTCCTAATCAACATCCAAGTCAGCAAAATCAACCATGGTATGTCATTTTGGTCTAGTTCACACGCGGTACACAAGTTTGTACACCGAAACGGCGGGCATCTTAAAATAGTTCGTGTACTGGATTATACCCATTTTCCCAAATTTGTGTATCACTGATACAATTTACTTAAATATATAATATATTATTATTGTGTAGATAATTCACTATAAAAATCCAGTCAACAATATATTTCCTATAGGGTCTTATAAGAAATATGCTTGACCAAGCATGTCTGAGTTTTGTTGGTGCTTGTGCTTGCAGTGGAGAAATTAAAACCAGGTTATAGTCTAATAATTAGTATTTTTTCCGAAGAACAATTAGTCTGCAACAGATGGATACCAATTTGATCAACATGCATGGTGACCACTAGCTAGCTTCACGTGCATAACATCTCAACTCTCAAGAGTTAATGAGTTGGCAAAATCCGGTGACATGTGTACAGATGTCATGCATGAATATTCACTATTAAAAAAAGTATTTTTCATGTCGGCCAAAATCTATATTTGCAACTGGTGAACTGTGCCGCTTGCGACTTAAAGGCCAGTGAAAATCAACGATTTTCGCTGGTAGACCGTGACAGTCAGCAAAATTTGATTTTTACTAGCGAAACCTCTAACAGGATTGTCACCGAAAATAAATTTTAGCAGACGGCATCACTAACAGTACCACCTGCAAAAAGGTTTTCTTTCAACAAAATCAATTTGTTGCAGCGTGCAAACAACAATTCAAATCCCACATCATATCCAGATTAATCCACATCCAAAAATCACTACATTGATTTTACACAGCATTTTCAACATGCAAACATACATGAAACTAGAGATGAAAACTGTATGGAAACTGACAGAACCCACCTCTATCGTTTTCATTTTTATTTTTTTTAAAAAAATCAGAATCGGAATTGAAAACTCCAGATACGAAAACAGGATCAAATATTGTCGAAACCAAAAATGGTGCGAATATGAACCGATGCAGATATGGTAACAAAAATTTATTGGAATACAAAAACCCCTCAAACTGAGCTTCAAACTTTTTCAAGTTCAATTATTGTCTCAAGTCTCAACAGTCAACGGTACATCACAAAACTCAATCACTTAGAGGTCAAGTAGTTAGCTGCAGCTTAATAAAATACACAACCACTTGGGTGTGATCGTTTGTATCGGTTGGGAAGAAATTTTCTCCGCACGAAAAACGGAACGACTCATTAGCACATGATTAATTAAATATTTACTAATTTTTTAAAAAAATGAATTAATATGATTTTTTAAAGCAACTTTCATATAAAAACTTTTTACAAAAAACACATCATTTAGTAGTTTGAAAAGCATGCGCGTGAAAAACGAGTGAGGTGAGTTGGGAACTCAATCAAACGAAAGAGGTCAAGTAAGTAGCTGCAGCTTAATAAGGTGGGATGCATGCAGGTAACTCATTACATTCATATTGTCAGAGATGAGTGTCACCTCTGACGGCCGGCCACCCGTCAAAGATGACTTGACTCACCAGTGACCATTGATCACTGACCAAACCCAAACCTGTCAAAGGTGAGGGTTTCGGCTGCACGACCGTGACCCTCCACCGTCGGTGGACCATCCGCTGTCACAACCATCGACCCTCCGTCGCCATGCCCGTCGAGGCTTCGCCACAGTGCACGTCCATCCTCCGCTGCCCGGCTGTGCACCGTTGCTACGCCCGTCGCATGCTTCGTCATATAATCACTGATGAGTTTATTTAGTTAAAATCAATGGTTCATTGCCCTTCCTCAATATATCTCACGAGTCATGCTTGCTTTTAAGATTCTTGTAGGACGCGAAAGCTCATGATGCATGCTAGTAATACACTTTCCCCCCTAATGATAATAGAATCTCAGCAGAGAATGAATGAAATGAGGCATATAGTAGTCAAGCCTACGCACAGTCAAAAGCCGGTGACTCCCCTAGCTGATGCACATGCCAGCAGGCATACCTAAACTATTCTGTACTGTATGAAGTACTACTAATTTTCTATTCGCCGGAAAAACGAGAATTAATTAATGTGAAACACGTGCTCCATTTGCTTTTTCTCCATTTGCTTTTTCCATTCGCAGACTGGACCGGAATTTGCCATTTCGGGGAAGTTGCGAGAGTAATACGTACTACTACAACAACATATACACGACACAGGAACAAGTACTAGTAGCACTGTCTGTATCTGAAGTCCGATAGATTTCCATGCTTACATAGTATTTCTCAAAGTCAAGATAGTGTGCTAGCTGTGTGCAACCTAATAGTACTAATAATCTACTATTTTCTTTGTCTTAAAATATGAATAATTTTAAATAAATATAATACATTCTATTATTATTAATTTTGATAAATTTTTTATTTAAAATTATAGTATTATGATATGTCATATTCATTCAAAATTTTTTATATTTGAGGGCATACTGGTATTTCTGATCGCATTTTTTTTCTTTGGCGTGTAGTCGATCGGACCCGTGGCGCCAGCTGTTTGGTTACTAATCTACCACTCTTTGGAACTGAAAAGTACTCCATGTACTCAATTTAAGTTTTGTACAGTACCCGTGTGAACGTTGTTTCATGGGCGCAAAACTTGACCTGCGCTTAATAAAGCAAAGAATGATGACAAAACTGTTTGCGCCTTTCTACACGCAACGCGATCACAGCGATTTGATTGGTCGTACCGTAACTTTTCTGCTCGATCTGATCACTTCAGTAGGGTGCTGATTTTTTTTTAACCAGCTGTACGTACTTATGGATGCATATAATTAAGCTACATGAGTAATCGAACTCACGTAGACTATTTTAAACCCTTAAGGCCTGGGTCTCCCTCATGTTTAATTAAGCTACAGGACTATGTACTTTTCTAAGTAATAGAAAATTTTGTGGGAAAAAAAGATTAGACAAGTGGAAACAATACAGTGCTTTGCATGGTGCGGCGCAGTGGTATATCGCAGGTGATTTGCATGAGATCGACAGAGCAAGGTGGATTGCACCAGTACATAAACGATTTTTTTTACAAAAACCCCTATAAATTACAAGCAGACCGTAACTTATCGTGTCAGCAAAAATCAACATCCATTTTCCATACGGCTTCTTAAGAGGTCCGTATGCAAAAAATCAATTTTCACAAATGTACCTCTTAACATACCCCCATACAAAAATTAGCCTATTTTCGCAAGAGTATCACATAAGGTACCACATGCGAAAATAGATTTTCACATGCAGGCTACATCAAGAGTATGTGAGCCTCATGCTTTTTTTGCACCATTTTTTTCTTCTTCCCTCTCTTTTGTCTCCACCACACCTTTTTCTTCACTCCCACTATAGCCTTATCCTCTCCCCACTTCTCTCCCGGTCTCCCTCTTCTCTCCCCCTTCTCTACCCTTCTCACCACATCTCCATCCTGAGCGGTGGAGTGGCGGCACGGCCAGGAGCGGCAATCGATTCAAGGCGGCTATCGTGGGGAGGCTTCAAGGCACGACACGACGGATACGACACCCCCAACCTCGGAAGTGCTGGTGGCGGTGGCCGCCATCCCCGCATGGATCTGGTGGCAAAGGCCTTCTCCCCACGTGGATCCAATGGCGGAGGCCCTACCCCCGCTTGGATCCCGTGGCGGTAGCTCTCCCCCACGCAGATCCGATGGCGGAGGGGCATTGGAGACGCTAGGAGGGGCGATGGCGATGACGAGCTACAATGACGGCGATGGCAATGATGATGAGCGGTGGCAGACTACGGCGATGACGTTGCCGGCGATGACCTAGCCAGGGTTTCGAGTTTTTGTTTTTGGGATTTTTTTTAGATTTTTATTTTTGTGTGTGGATGACATAATCATCCGCATGTGAAAATTTGATTTTCCCATGCAGGTGTACCACTCGCATGGAAAAATAGTAATTTTTGCAGACACTTGTACTTGCACGGAACAACTCATCTGTGTCTGGCAGGAACCCTCATTTGTGTCGGCGAGAGGCTCCGTCACGAACTAAAGGTTAGTGATGTGAAAAGTCATCTTTGTTGGGCCGGCCATCGTCACCGATGGCATTTATCTTTGACAGGCCAATATTAAACCCCGTTATCAATAGGTTTGACCCAACAAAGGAATCAAACTAGGGCCCGTGACCGATGACTCATCCATGACGAGCCCCTACTATGAACCGACAAAGATGACTAGATCACCTTTGTTGGTATGGTTTGGAGATCGTCACGGATGACTCATCAATGACGGGCTCTATGTTAGACCCGATGTCTGTTATGCATATCGGCATCGGTTATTTTTTCTAACCCGTCATCGATGAGTAATTTATCAAAAAATAAATATTATTTTTTAGCTAGCTTCAGGCCTTTACTAGTCATGCCCATTGCAAAATTACAGAAACAGATATATACATTCCCATTCTCAGCAACCCCATTCACACAGCCATTCCCAGCAATCCCATTCAGACATCCATTCACATGCCATCAATCCATACATTCACAATCACATTCACATTCACAATCACATCCACATTCAAATCCATATGCATCTTCAAGAGTTAAGCATCAAAACCTGCAAAACCGAGGTATAATTTGAAACAAATTATGTAATTAGCATTGCAAATGTATACATTAACATCAGAGATTGTTCTACATATAATATATACATAAATGTTACATAATCACATGTTTTTGACAAGCATAGAAAAATGTTGAAGAAATTTTGGCCGAGCTACTTTATTCTAAAGCTTCCTTTTGGAGATACGAGTTCCACAAGTATAAAGGCAGTTGGTTCCTCCATAATATATTCGAAGCTGTGCGGCTGAAGTTTGCTATTTTTTCCTGCAAGTGAGGCACCAAGTTAGTATATATACATATATGTGTGTATATGTGTGTGTGTGTATGTACATAATTGAACTAGTAGCTTTATTTGTTGATTAAGTGTACATAAGTACAAACCTCAAGATCTGGCAATGTCACCTTATCCAGCAAAGTACTCATGTTATAGTACACGTGGAAACCACAAGTTTCACCAACTTGTTGACGGCATGGGAAGTATTTGTGGTAATAGAGGTCAGGATGTCCTTCCTTATGCTTGCTGCCTTTTTGCACATATTGGGCCCATGCGTTATTTAATGCAACTTCAAGTGTCGAAAAATTGTATTTCTCATTAATTCGGGAGTTAATGCAGTAGATCTTACTCCACTTTAGCACTATGACTAAGAGAATTCAATGGAACCTACGGTATTAATATATTGCAAGTTAAATACTAAAGCTATGTATGTCGTTTATTTCTATCTAATTAGTTAACACACTTATTGTTGATTATGGGCCAATAGAATAAAGTCTTTGTCCTAGTGGGCTCACAAGCAGTCCTTGACATAAGTTGTCAACGATTCTAGATTTTGCTGCAAAGCTATCTCGTTGACTTGGGTTGTATCTAGGAAACCAACTTGGATTTTGTTCCTTTGTACCCCCTGCCAACTTAACCTACAAGCAAGACAGTAACCCTTATAAGTATTCTATATGCATGGATTGTTATTAGCATATTTTGTACTCATCAATACTTACAATGTGTAACACTTAAGAAGAATGGTGTTTGCCACTCGCAGCCTGAAGAGGTCAAAGAGATCCTTAAAGTCTACCACAATATAGATAGTTGGCCCAAGAAATGGCTCAGCACCGCGATGGCCCATTATATTCGTCTCTCTGTTCTTTCTCCTTAAGTTCGACCTCTCCATGTAGTATTCGTGCAACTCTCGGCAAGCAAGACCCATCTTGGCTAGCTCGTGGTCTTCAACCAATGGCATGCCTAATTAGAAGATTATCGGAGCTAGGCTCTTACTAGAAACTGATACCTCCTTGCCTAGAATGAGCTGCTTGGGAGCCAAGAGCGAGGTGTGCAACTTTCCTTTCTCTTTTCTCCTTCCACGAGCTTTTCTGTTGGATAACATTGGTGGAGAATAATGTGCCTTGCTCTTTTTGATAGGAGGGAGAATGTTAGCCATAATGTCGTCCTCCATAGGATCTAACCCAAAATCTATATCATATTGTAAAGTGATATCATTGTGTGGGTCCTCAATGACAGGAGGGGCTGAAGGAGCTGGAGCGGGTCTTGGTGGCAGACGACTTGGTCCATGGGCATTTGACCTAGGAACCGTCTTTATGACAATTTGGTCCTTGGGCCATTGGATAAAGGTCCCATGTGCAGCTCCCAGGGTCAAAATTTTGTCGTTTGGTGGGATTTCCAGAGGTCAGTTGACCTAGTTGTCCATGACCATGTCCACCTGGACTTTAGCATGCCCAGCCACCAAATCGGCCCCATGCACTTTGGTTTATGGGGTAGGTTTGAAAGCGACTCCCTCAACGAGGGCGGACGAAAACGTCTGTGTCACCGTAACTTCTAGGATGCATTGTGTGGGTCCCTATGATAGATTTATCCACGTTCTTAAAATACGATATAATAGATGGGTTAGTTAAGACAAAATGTGCAAGGTATTATGGTTTTACCGTTATATGGTTGACTGCGGCGGGGACTGGTTCTTGTTCTGATGCCGCCTTAGTTGACGCGCAACTGCTTCGCTGTTGCGTGGGGCTCGCTTGTACTCTACGAGCGAGGGCGGGGTCGGGGTTCTGCAGCTGCATCTCTCCCCTGATGCATGCCTTCACCTCAATAAGTTTCTGATCAAATTCCGAGCTAAGTTTGGCTTTGATCTTTTTCTTCAGATGCTCCACTTTCTACATCTTAGTTAGCTTTCGCCTCCTGTACTACCATGAGTACTGGAACAAGCCAATCTTCCATGGAACGTTAGAGCCAATTTCTCTTGTCGGTCTAGAATGTTCTGGGATGCCCATCGCTTTTGTGAGGATGTCATCCTCATGTCTTTGTGAGCACACCTCTTGCGACGACTATCTCTCAACGACATATCTGACCTACAATATAGTAAAGTCAGATTAAATCATATCTACTATACAAAGAGACATCCAGATTAAACATCCGATATCGAGAACTCACCATTTTCTAGTACACTCGATCATCATCTGCATTTGGGAACATAAGTGTTCCATCACTGTTCTTAATTGCCCGTGCCCTTGCCCAATTCTATGCTCGTTCGTTTGGGATGTCAGCAAATGGTGACGGGGTGTTAGATTGTGCTGCAGCCTCATCCTCCATCCACCATTACTCTTGCTTCCTACTATATCCTTCAGTGCCAAGTCAGTGTGGGTGCTTGTTTCTAGTCTGGAGTTCCCGAGCAAACGTGCTTTTTGTCAAAAACTCAGGAGTTGTTTTTGAAGCCACAAACTCGCCCCAAACTGTTTCTGTGATCCACGGGTACGTGCCAAATGGTGTTGGGTGGTTGGGGTTGAGTATGAACTCGTTAACGAGCTTTGTCTTGAAATTTTTCTAAGCCAAACCCATCTTTTGGAATGCACGACGCTTCAGAATGTCCTCGTCGTCTTGAGGATACTTGAAGCACTCCTTGAACTTCGTCCAAGCAGTGTGCTTATCCTCATCTGCCACTTCCTTGACATTGTCCACTAGGATGCTGAAGTGTTGCCTAAGACTCCGCATGTACTTGCAAACTTCTTTACTACTGATGCTGCAGCCACCAGGAATCCTTCGACATCAACATCCGTTATCGTTAACCGTTCTCTAGATAGCCTATTTGCAGTTCTAGGGTTATGTCTAGACATGGTTGCACTACTTGTCGCCGACGTTGCTAGGGCTTGATTAGACATTTCCTACAAACTTAAATACCACAAAATACCAAACATACATAAAATGACCATAAATTGCACTTAGTGACATATATACAAAATTCACTAAGAAATTATCCCTAAAATTCACCAAATTACTCTAAATTCAATAAAATATCCAAAATTATCCACTACACAGTAGTTATCCTGACTAGATAAAAAATAATTCACTATACACTAGTTATCCTAAATGCATAAAAAATAATTCACTATACACTAGTTATCCTAAATGCATAAAATAATTCACTATGCCATAAATCTTCATATCAACAAATATTATTCATATTTAAACTTTGACCTCCTGTGTTTTCTATAAAGGATTCTAAAATATTATCATACTATCAAAGTATGTGTTGAGCCTTAAATATAATTCTTAAGCTTCCGTTCATCGAAATTTAACAATTAAAATTAAAATTATTAGTAGGAATGAATGAAGTAATACTATCGAATACAAAGATTTACACAAAAAAATTAACCAAACAACAAAAATATAAAAAAAACTACTTCACCAAATGAGATTATCATATCCACAAAGGTTTAACTATCAATTCCATTCATCATACATGCATAAAAAGCTCACCAAATTGACCAATTCACCAAATAATTCACTAATTATCCTAGCAATGCATAAAAATTGACCAACCGGTGGCTCGGTGGATAATGAGGCGACGACGGCCAGGGTCAGAGGAGGTCGATGCGGCAGCGGCGAGGGCAGCGGCCAGGCTCGGTGGAGAATGAGGTGCCAACTTTCAGGCTTGGAGAAGGACGATGCGGCGCCGGCGAGGGCGATGGCCTGGCTTGGTGGAAAACGAGGTGCCGACTGTTGGGCTCGGAGGAGGTCGATGCGATGCCAATGAGGATGGCGGCTAGGCTTGGTGAAGAACGAGGAGGCGACTGCTGGGTGTAACACCCTGAAAATTTCGACTTTGGAATACGGAATTAAAAATTCGGAATAACCAAAAATCTTTTTCAAAATACATTCATGCCTGAATTAATTTAATTCGATCTGTCGTTTTTCGTTTATACGTCGGTTAATAGACGAACGTCTGAGGATATGTCGGTATTTTATTTCAAATAATTATTTATTCAAGGAACTATGATTTGCATATGCCAATTATTTTCGAAAAACAAAAACCCTCGGGCATATTTACTTTATAAATAAAGCTATATATCTATATGTATCACCATTTTGGATAAAACCCATTAAGGGATAATTTATTAAAACAAATATCGTTCCACTAAAGAAATAGCTTTGATTATTTTTTATGAACCTTTATATAGAGTGATAAGCTTTTGTAAATTATTTGCAAAATAATGTCTATTGGTAAAGTATTTACTAGAAACCTTAATTGCGAAATATAAATTCCTAATAGGCTATTTTCAAAAATATGACCTCCTCAGACAAAGTCTAGTCCTAGGCATAATTTTAGTTTGCTTGTTAATTGTTTATTTGTGTGTGTCTAGAATCTGTGCCAAAGATCTCAATTAATTATTTCCTTGTAGACTCACATTTCTTTTCCCTCCGAAATATCTTTCCAAATAATTTTCCTTCCATCCGGAGATCCTAGCAATATTTGTTTCCGGAATCCTACCGCCAACAAATATTTTTGTGTAGATACATATCAAAATTCGACGGCCATTTCTCTCGTCGAATTTAATCGTGAACCGATGGAACCTGCAGAAGCCGAGTTTTTCCTCCAGTCATCTTTTCTCCAAATAAAATCTTCGTGTTTGGATTTTGGAATCCGAAATGCGTCCTAAATCGCTCATCCAATTTTTACCAGTTCTAAAGTATTTTGCTTTCTACTCACTCCATTCATTGCAAGCCAAAATACTCATCTACCTCCCTGTATACACAGAACAACAACAAGCAAACTTCTTTTTCCAACACACAAGGCAGCAACAAGCAAACTCTATTACTCTCCCAGCATGCATGCATGCACACGTCCTTCAGCTCTTTATTTCCTGAGCTCCCTGCAAAGCAATGATTAGGCACCGTCCTGCACTGTGCACTAAGCATGGTTAGGCACCATCGCCGCCTTCTCCTCCAAGCATACGACCATTTCTGCACATGGTCCAGTGCGCCATGGCACCGTGACGAGCTTGCCGGTGTCACTCGTCCACGCCGAAAGGTGTGAACCGAGCTCACCCATGCCGCACCGGCCACTGTCCTCGCTCTGCGACCGCCCAACAGGACCGTCGGCCCCGCTCGGTCGAGCCGCCCTTGTCGCCGTCCGCCGGCTGCGACGGCTATAAAAGCCGCCCTTTTTTTTGCTCACTGTCGCCATCACACCGACGGACCGAACGCCATTGTCGTTCGATCGGCCGCCTTCTTACCGTGCACTGCCGCTCTGCGTCACGCGCCGCCTCCACCTGGCCGAACGCTCAGCCCGGCCGTCGCCCAGGCCGAGCCAAGCCCCGCGTCGCTGCCCGGCTGACGCCGCGGCCGGCCGGTGCGCAAGCCGTGCCATCCTAGCGCCGCTTCCCGGCCGCGGTGCTGCCGCACGCGGCCTTGCCCGGCACGACCCCCGGCCGAGCTCATTGAGCCACGCCGCCACCGACCTAGCCGCGCGCCGCGCGCTGCCGCCGTGGCCGGCACGCGCGCCAGCCGCGCCGCACCACGACCTCTGGCCGTGCCGCGCGTCGGGCTGCGCTGAGCTTGTCGTGCCGCCGCTTCCGCTCGGCCGGCGCCCTCCCGGCCAAGGCCAGCCATGGCCGCAACCGCCGCGCCGCCTGTGCATCGCGCCGCCGCGGCCGCGCCCGTGCGCCGTGCCGCGCGCCGCCTACGGCCGACGCCACCCTGCACGCCGGTCGGCCGCCTCCCCCAGCCGTCGGCCCTCCCGCTCGGCACCCTCCTCTCCTCCCAGGAAGCAGCAGTAGAAGAAGAGAAAAGAGAGAGAGAAGGAAAGGATAAGGAGAGAGAAGAAGGAAAGGGAAAAAGGAAGAAAAAAAAAGAAAGAAAAAGAGAAAATAGGAGGTGGGACCCACCAGTGGGCCCCACGTGTTATTATCTCTCTCCATGGGCCACCCATTGACCGCGGACTTCCAAAAAGTCTAAATCGCGTCCCTCTTCGTTGTCGGGCCGAAGCCCATAAAGTCCGCCAAGAAGTCTACAACGCCTCCCCCTACCTCATTGGGCCAAACAGCCTTACAACCTATCCACAAGTCCATGTTACATCCCTCTTGTTCCTCGGGCCGAAGTCCACCAACAAGCCATCCTCCTCACCAAAGTCTAACATATATCCCTCTACTCACCCAAACCCCTCTATTGAAGTCCATCTTGCCTTTTCAAGCCATTCATTCCTGTTGGGTTAAGTAATAAAAAGATAAAATCTAATGCTCCTCCCCGGTACTACTTCCGGCAACGACGTCGCCGTGCGCCGCGCCGTCATCTGAACCCCGAGAATGACTAACTTATTGAACGGCTAACCTCTAACATCTAACATTTGACCCATTGACTCACTAACCCGCTGACTTCTAACTCACTAACCCGCTGACCTCTAACTCACTAACCCGCTGACCTCTAACTCGCTAACCCCTAACCCCTAACCTGCACTAACCCGCTAACATTTATTCCTTAACGCTGTATGTTCGTTTGTTGCCACCGATCGAACGCGTAGTGTGCGAGGACGATCCGCGGGCCGACTGTCCCCAGGCTGTACATCGACGACCGTAGTTTCGTGTGAGGACCACCGCTCGGTGTGCTGCTACCCGACTGCCGCAAGGTGAGCTCCTCTCCTGCTCTTCCTCTTGCTTTTGTTTCCTTACCGCCGTTGTTGCCGCGGCACGGTGACGTTGTGAGGCACAACACCATACCCGTTCCCTACGCGGTTGCCCTCCGCAGCGACCGCCGCTGTGCCGCCGGCCATGCGTGCGCCACACAGCTTGCTGGCTGTACGTGTGCATGCATGCAAGCAGCTCACATGCATGCAGCTAGCTAGCCGTGTGTATGCATATGCATGCATGCTTGTAGCTCGCCCAAGCCCTTCACCTCACCATGCGCACACTCTTTTAAAAACAAAACCTGTACGTGAGGAGTTAAGGGCGGTTCCACCCGTCAGACCTTTCCCTTTTCTTTGTTTTAAAACTTTTTCAATCTTTCGAATTCCATATCTCTCTCGTTTTAAGTCGGATTTGAACGAAACTTTCGTCAAAATCTTTCTAAAATCAAGATCTACGCAATGGCACTAGTTTGGTTATTTTTTATTGTTCTAGAAGTTTTGGCTCTTTTGTGTTAGCGAGTAGTTTGTGACGTTAGTATTCAACCGGACAGGGTACATCTGCAAGGAGGAAACTGAGCTAATCGGGAACGAACCCCCAATTGAGCAAGGCAAGTCACTACGCCCCTTTCCTCGAACATGTTGATCCTATTTTTAAAAATGTGTTGATTACAAATAAAATTGCATGCTAATTATAAAATGCGTACCTACATTTGCTTAAGCCTTACCTTTGATATTGTTTATCCTTATGTATTTACACACCTTTGTTACCTGAGTATATTACTTTACACGTGATTATTTACTCACTGCTTAGCCCTGCTTACAGAGACGTTATACACTCCATATGTGGGATATGTGGATGTGGTTACACTGATCCCTCGATGGGAGTGATTCATAGAGATCGGGTGGAGACATAAGCGCC
Source organism: Oryza officinalis (assembly GCA_008326285.1). Classification (NCBI taxonomy): domain Eukaryota; kingdom Viridiplantae; phylum Streptophyta; class Magnoliopsida; order Poales; family Poaceae; genus Oryza; species Oryza officinalis. Next base: position 31,084,429 of record BDMV01000003.1, on the reverse strand, counting down.
ACCCACGGCTTGAAAACCTTTGTGAAAACCCAAAAACTTAATTAAACAAAAGTGATTTCGACTGGGGCGGCACGGATAGAATATGGGTGGTTCTAGGAACGGTAAGCCGCCGACCCTGGTCAGTTAAGGACCGAGTCAAGAAGCTAAGCAGGAAACGAACCGAGTACGACCACACTTCTTGAGTGGGGTTAGACTCGGTGGACTAGGTTATTCTCGTGGGGTGGCGCCCCAGACATGGTAGGTTCTAGATATCGGTATGGAAATGTGGAAGTGTGTGGTTTAATGACGTCAAGCTTTATATATGTATGATGTAACTTTCAATCTCGGGAGCGCCAGGACTCCCCTCACAACCGGCTCGAGGTAGGAATGTGGCGCCGGGGGTGCAATGGGGATTCATAGTCCTTGGAGCGGGTGCGGCCATGCGAGGGTAACTGAAAAACCGGGCCGTGACAAGTCTCATGTGTTGGGTGCGTCACGGAGTGTGGGATTAAAAGCGTACATCCATTGCAGTGTGAGTAAATTAAACTATTCGAATAGCCGTGCTCGCGGTTAATGAGCGCCGAGACTTGTATTACTCTTGACTAGCCTCGACAATTTGTAATGTTGCTTAAAATATGATGGGTATGGAAGGCGTGACCTTGCCTGATGTGCAAAAAGGTCATAGTGGTTAAAACTGTGGAAATTGGATGCGAGGGTAAACCGGACCAAGCAAGGCTTGGGGAAGGTGGATGAACCCTCGCAGGTTAATGACAACTTCAACTTAACGTGGTTTTCAGTTAAAACTGTTATGGCATAGGTTTGTGAAATAATTTGTGAAAACTAGCTTTATGCAAATAAACCAAGCCATCCTTGAACCCCTATGAACATTATATGCATTCTGTAGTGGTGGCTTGCTGAGTACGGTTGGTACTCACTCTTGCTTATTTACATCTTTTAGAAAGGTGTTGGTGTCGACCTGTACATGTGCTATGCTGGCAAGGAGTTACCGAGGACGGTGGAATAGGGACCTAGGTTCACCAGTCGATGCGTGTGGGATAAGATGGACCGCCGCTGCTTCGCTTCCGCTACTTCATTTAGTTGTTTTGGTATTTTGTGTTGCTGTCGACCATGCTTGGTCTATTCGGGTTCCATTTGGGCTACCCTTGTATTATTAATATATTGTAAGACCTGTAAAATGATGTCAGCTCGAGATATACAACTGTGCCATGTGTGTACCATCTACTGATCCAGGGAATGGAATTGTAATACACATGGGGTTCCCGGTATATAAAACCGGGGGCTCACACTGGGCTCAGAGAAGGTCGATGCGGCGATGTTGAGGGCTCGGTGGAGAAGGAGGCAGTGGCGGCGAGGGCTCGGTGGAGTGAAGTGAGAGTGAAGTGAAAAGTGAAGAACCCTAGTCTTCATGTGGTCAAACCACATCCGTGACGAGCTTCCATATCCCATCGTTACGGATGGTAGTCATCGGTGACGGTCGTCAGTGAAGGACCGTTACGGAGTCATCCGTTACAGGCATCAATTAAAGCCCAATTGAGATAACTACATCTGTGATGGGCTTCAACTAAAGACTGACTGAGATAACAACATCCGTGATGGGCTTCAATTAAAGCCCGATTGAGATAATATCTCAATCGGTTGTTACTTGCCGCCCATCACCGATAGCATTTTTAACTTTTTTTATGATAGACATATTACTATTTTGTTCTTTGTGCTTCTTTCAGGGTTGATCATTGTTGACTTTTTTTTTATTCTTTGTAAGGGTTTAGGGTTTTGTAAGGAAGCCATGCCAATATTAAGTGGGAGTGATGCAACATATGCTTCTTGCCTTTTAAGTAGAAAATTTTGAAACGTTGGACGCAAGCTCGATTTTCAGGGTATTACATAGCAAGCCTGATTTTTGAAACGTTGAACCAAAATACTTCTTTCATTGCAAGAAGTAGCAAATCAAATTAATACTTCTTTCATTGCAACAAAGCTTCCATAACAAATCAAATTAATACAAAGGCTTCCATTAGAAGGATAGCACATCCTTCTTCACCAACCTCTTTCTCTTCGCTGTGCCATGATCCATCGTAGCCTTCTTGCCATTTTTCTTCATTGATCCCTGCAAAACACATATAGAAATACATCAATCGCATATCCTAGTTGCAACGCAATGAATGGACTCGAGTATGTAATAATACCTGCTACAAGGATATGCCTTCTGTGTGATCTGAACAAACATTTGCCACATCCTCTTCGCGATCATCGTCAAGGTCTATGTGGGAACTTGCATGAAGATTTTGGTTGTATTCGTCTTTGTCGACGATGTTGTCAACCCCAACAATTCTTCTCTTGTCATCCCTAACGATGTGCAGCTTCTTGCTTGTCGGGTCTTTTATGTAGAAAATCTTCTCGACCTGTTTCGCAAGTATAAATGGTTCATCCACGTATCCAACCTTGCTTAGATCTATAGTTGTGAAACTTTCTTTGTCGACTTTGACACTAGTGCGTAAATTCACCCAGCGACAACGGAACAATGTGACTTTGAACTTCATGTAGTTCAGCTCCCAGATCTATTCTATGCGACCATAGTATGTGTTGGACCCAAGTTGATCCTAAAATGCATCTATACTAACCCTGTTGTTTTATACTGTGCTCTTGTCATCTTGTTTGATGGTGTAAAATATGTATCCATTAATATCGTATCCTCGCCATGTATCAAAATTCCAACAAGGACCCGCCGCTAACCTCCTTATTATTTCATTTGGACCATCGGTCGACGTTGCAATACGATTCTTGAACCATTCGTTGAAATGAGAGTTATGCTCTCTGTTGATCCACATATTCGATCGACTCATGTTCTCCTGTCAGACTTCGCTAAATGCTCCTTAAAATATGGGCAACTTCTACCATATGTTGAAGCACAGATAAATGAGCCTGGGCATAGGCGTTTTGATCTGGGACAATTCATTTTCTTCCTATTGTGCCAACATCTGACAACCTTCCTTCATAACGAGACGTTGGAACTCCGCGAAGTGGTCTCGTTCATGTAGTCGACGTAGAATTCAATATCCTCCTTAGTCGTGTACCCTTCAATGATGCTCTCCTCCGATTTGCTCTATTTCTAACGTACGATATCAGAATTCCCATGTACCTCTCGAATGGATACATTTCTCTTAGAAAAACTGGGCCACACAATTTTGTTTGCTTCACGACATGAATAGGGAGATGAACCATGATATCGAAGAAAGATAGTGGAGAATATATCTCCAAGTGATAGAGAGTTTTGACAATATCTGCTTGCAACCGATCAAGATCTTCGGGATCTATAACCTTTTGGCTGATTGTATTGAAGAAGGCGGACAGCCACATGATCATGTGGAGGACTTTGGGTGGAAGAATATCTCTTATAGCAACTGATAAGAGTTATGTGAGTAACATGTGAGAAACGTGGGACTTCATTCCAACTAGTTTGAGATCATCTAACGAAACATACTTACTTATCCTTGCTGAATAGCCCGATGGAACTTTTATATCTTTCAAGCAGTATAACATTTGCATCTTCTCATCCTTCGACAAGGTGTGGCAAGCTGGAGGGAGAAACACTCTTCCTATGTCCGGATTAGTTACTAGCACGAGTTCACTTCGAATATTCATATCCTGTAGATCTAGGCATACGTTCAATCCGTCCTTTATCTTTTCAGGAATATTCAGCAGTAGCCCAACCAAACTCTCGCACACATTATTTTCTACGTGCATTAGATCAATACAATGACGAACCTCAATATCTTTCTAGTAAGGTAGTCGCCAAAATATGAATTTTTTCTTTCACATACCCTTGTCCTTTCCCTTACTACGTTTCCTTTTCTTTCCAAACTCATTAGTTATGTCATTGACCATGTTGTGCACATTATCTCCGGTCAAGTCCATGGGAGCAAGTTGAAGCTCTCCCTTACTGTTGAAAATTTTCTTGTTTCTTCTAAATGCATGACATAGCGGGAGCCATCTCATATGACCCATGTAAACCATCTTTCGTGATTTCTTCAGCCACTTACTGCGTGTATTTTCCATACAGTCGGAGCAAGCATTTTTTCCTTTGACAATTTGTCCAGAAATATTACCAAGTGTGGGATAGTTGTTAATGGTGCAGAACATTAGAACGTGAAGATTGAAGTTCTTCTGACCATACGCATCCCAATTTTGTACACCTTTTTTCCATAGTATTTCTAGATCATCGATAACAGGCTCCAAGAACACATCAAATATCATAGCCGGGTTGTTTCGGTCCTTGGATTAACAAGCACAACATAATGTATTTTCTTTTGAAACACAACCATGGCAGTAGGTTATAGTTTGTAATAAGAACTGACCAGGTGCTGTGATAACTGCTCATATCTCCAAAAGGATTCATGTCATCTGTACACAAACATATCCTCATGTTTCTCGGGTCAACTGCAAATTCTAGGTATTTACGATCGATATTCCTCCATTGAATTGAATATGTAGGGTGCCTTAGCATACCATTGTTCCTTTTCTCTGCGGCATGCCAACATACTAACCCAGCTTTCTTGGGATTGGCAAAGATTCTCTTAAAACAATCAACGATAGGTAGATAACATACAACCTTCGCCGGACCACATCTCTTTGACTTTTTTCCTTCGTCAGAACCTCTCTTTCGCTTGTATGGAGAAGCCTTGTAGACAGGACAAGCTTCTAAGTCCGCATATTGCTTGTGCTACAATATGCAGTCGTTTGGACAAATGTGAATTCTACGAACCTCTAACCCCAAAGGACACAAAACCTGCTCTGCTTCATATGTCGTCTTGGACAATATGTTCTTAAAAAGCATGCCTTTCAATATACCCAAAAGTTTTGTGAAACTCTTGTTTGTCCAATTACTACTTGGCTTTAGCTTCATTAGGTCCAGGGTTTCTGACAATTTGGTGTGCTTTGACTTGCATCCGACATATAGAGGTGTCTTTTAATCACTTACCAATTTGGTGAATTTCATGGAATCTCTCTCGTTGTAAGTTGGCTTCTCAACATCACGCAGCATGTCTTGCAGTAGATCACGATCGACATAAACCATTTCACCGTCCAATGGAGACGGAACAAACATGTCATGTTCATCTTCGTATTCTTGATTTTGTGCACATCACGCAGCATGTCTTGCAGTAGATCACGATCGACATAAACCATTTCACCGTCCAATGGAGACGGAACAAACATGTCATGTTCATCTTTGTATTCTTGATTTTGTGCACCACTACTCGCAGCATCTGCAATATCGACTTATTCTTGCTCTCCATGCTTCATCCAACATGTATAGCCCTTCATGAACCCTCGACATATCAGATGAGCGTGTACATCTACTCTGTTATCAAACATCTTCTTATTTATGTAATCTGCATATAGACAAGTCATGTAATCATTGTTTCTTTTTTTCTTCTCCTCTTCTACGATGTTTATAAAATTTAAAACGCCACTTTTATACTCTTTGCTATGTCGATCAGTTTTGTACATTCATCAACTTTGGTCCATCAACAAATATTAGATAAATTTTTTGTAAGATAAGTATTACCAAATTTGTAGGGAGTTTATTATTTTCTAAGTACCTAAATAGACTTTTTCTGAATTTTCTATTTTTTTATAAAAGAAAAGACAAAATTCGCCCCCAACAATTTCCACCACAAATGTGAACAATGGGATAACCATTCCTGTGTACAGTTCGGGTATTTATAGTGATCAATAAATATCGGTAACGGTCAATAAATGAATAATGGTGACATATTTTATCGTTATCTTTGTCTAGCCTTAAAGTCAAGCTGTAACCGATGACACTTATCGGTGACGGGCTTAGACGGTTATCTTTGTCGGGTCGTTATATGAGCCCGTCATCAATGAGTGTCACTCATCTGTGACGGGGTTAGGGCGCGGCCCGACAAAGATTATATTTGTCAGACCGCAAAATAAGATAAGCCTGGTGACGGGCTCGGTCTAAAGGCCTATGAAAATTGCCTGTAAGTATATATCTTTATCGATGTTTATTTCAGCCTATCAAAGGTGACGTCGGTGTGACGATTGGTGAGCCCCTGACACGAATAAACCGTTCACTATGATGAGTACTGTAGTAGTGTTTTGGACAGACAGATAGCTCAACGGTACGTAAAAATAAAATTTGACCGTTTGAAAAAAAAAAGCTTTTTTACAGTGTTGCACGCTAGCTTCCTGAAAGGATGCGTGATATATACTCTGCACGTTGTTGGTACATGTCGCATCTGGCGTACGTGCTGTCTGTATTATCATATCTTGTGCAGAAAACGAAAAGTAGTCTAGTCTAGCATCCACACTATGCAACTGGCAGCCTATTTTCTTTGTTTCATAAAAAGTAAATCTAAAATATAAGATGACACATTTTACTTTTTTCAGATTTATATTACTATATATGTCATATCACTTTTTTATAAAACAAACAGAGTACTGGGTAAATTGCTTCGGTTCGGAGCCCATCCACGAACAAAAAACGGGCGTCCTCTTCCACACGCGCTGTCGTGCATACCACTTGCATCCTATGCTCACCCTATGTCCCACCCTCAGGGTATGAAAAACCGGCGGTAACCGCGCGGTTACCGCGGTTACCGCCCATACCGCGGGGGTACGGTTACCCGTACCGCGCGGTACGGTTTAATGAAATTCGCCTAAATTCAAAAATTTAAAAAAAAGAAAAAAAATCAAAAAAAATGGTGAAGGTAGTGCTTGATTCGTAGTGTTTTATGATGAAAAAATTTCTCAAAAAAGAGTAATATTTATTCAAATTTGAGAGCAAAACGGAGAATAAATTTGAAAATTGGAAAAAGAAAAAAAATGGGCTGGCCCGTTACTGTGCAACCCGTCACACATCGCGCGGTAACCGCGCCAAATCGCGCGGTTTGCCCGAATTTTTGAATTCAAATTTTGATTTGTAAATTTGTCGTGGTTTTGCGCGGTTACCGCCGGTAACCGCCGTACCGCCGGGTGGCGGTAACCGGGCCCCTGACGGTATTTCAAACCCTGCCCACCCTATGTCCCACCCTATATCTCCTATGATGCATGCTGGTGTTCTTTCCTCTCTCTGTATTCTTCTCCCAAATATCTCCTTTCTCTTACTTTGAAATATTTTTTCTCACTAAATATTAATTGAATTTACGATCCGATTATACCATTGCATTCGTTATAATTAAATCTTTAGAATAAAATCTCACCTGATTATATTTCGATAAAAAATATTTAGCTATTTTTTTAATGTACTTTTTTTAAATGTTGCACATGATTTTATTTAGATGTTTCAATTAGTATTATATGATGTTTCACTGGTTCATTTATAAATGTTGCACGTGATATCCTTTGAATGTCTTGATAAGTTTTTAATGATATTTTAAAAGTTACAATTTAATATTCTATAAACGATATAAAAATGTTTCATATGATTTTTCTTCCGATGTTTCACTTGCTAGGACTCAATGTTTCTTATATTTGTTATGGGTGTTGCAGTCAATATATTTTGAATGTTGTATCTTTTTTAACATGTTATAAAGTGAATTGAAACATTTTTTACCAAGAGGTGAAACAACGGCTAAATTTTTAGATATATTTTTTATTCGAAATATAGTCATGTGACATCTTGTTGTAAAGATTTAATTGTAATGAATATAATGCTATAATCAAATTACATATAAACTAATTAAGTAATTTAAGAGAAAATGTAATTTAAAGTTTATAAAAATGTTTGGGGAGGAAGGGACAGGATAGAGATGCTTAGCTCCATCTCATATGCATGCACTGCATGCATGCAACCAGACATGCCTTAGCATGTAGGGGAGGCCTCGAGCTCTACATGCTAGCTACTTAGCTAGTGTAGCAAGAAAAAAAAGGTAATGAGTAGACGGGGGTCCGATATTTTCTTGTTTTGATGGCACGCCCGATTTGTAGTCGTGTTGGGGTCGTCCGTTCATCCCACTACCTGCCTACTTGGCGCATGCTCAGGTGGGTCGACGCCAGCCAACTACTCACGTCACGTGCGAGCAGAGTTGCCCACACCAAAACCACGCCCTTTTTTTTCCTACCGTCTGTTGCAAGTTGCGCTCTCGCGAACCAACGTAGCAACAACATACGGCCGCTGCGTTTGCGTGCCGCTGACCGCTAACGCTAAAAGCCAGCCCACACAGGCAGCAGCATGTTTGCTTTGACTACGCACACGTACACGACTTGTTCACTGCCATATGCCTCTCCCTGCCTATTCACCAAACGTGCGTGCGTCGCGTCGCTCTCGATCCCTATCTATATATATGCCACCGCGTGCGTGGCTAGCTAGCTCATCATCGATCCATCTCCCTGCAGCTACGTACTGTACTTTTTAGCAATCAATCCATCAAATCATCCGCCGCTTGTTGCTGCTGCTACGTACTAAACACCTTGTTAGCAATCAGCTTGATTTATTAGGTTTTACGACGACGGCGACAGGGACAGATATGGCGGCCGCCCTGCAAGCGCTGCTCGACCCGACGGCGCTGTCCCTGGGCCTGCCCCCGCCGGCGATCAACAAGGAGGACTACCTCGCCATCTGCATCGCCGCGCTCGCCGGCACGCGAGCGGGGATGGGAGGGGGAGACCAGCAGCAGGTGCAGGCCTGCAAGTGGTTGTGCCCAGCGCCGGCGCTGGCGCCTGCGTCTGAGGAGCTCCGCTTCCGGTGCACCGTCTGCGGGAAGGCCTTCGCCTCGTACCAGGCGCTCGGCGGCCACAAGTCCAGCCACCGGAAGCCACCGGCCCCGGGCGACTACTACGCCACCGCGGCGGCGCAGCAGGCGTCCGCTGGTAACTCAAAGGAGGACTCCGCGTCGTCAGCGGCCGGGAGCACCGGCCCGCACCGGTGCACCATCTGCAGGAGGAGCTTCGCGACGGGGCAGGCGCTCGGCGGCCACAAGCGCTGCCACTACTGGGACGGCACGTCGGTGTCCGTCTCCGTCTCGGCGTCGGCGTCCGCCGCCTCGTCGGCCGTTAGGAACTTCGACCTCAACCTGATGCCACTGCCGGAGAGCGCCGCCACCGCCGGGATGAAGAGGTGGGCGGAGGAGGAGGAGGTGCAGAGTCCACTGCCGGTTAAGAAGCTCAGGATGTCCAACTAATTCATTATACGCCATCTCCATCTTCTGTAAAAACAAGAGATCTGCCCATTGATCGACTCTATTGAACAGAGTCTATTCTTTGATTTGTTCAACTCATTAATTGTTTGGTTTCTGTCGTCGATCGACTATGCAACAAGCTAGTGACCATTGATCTTCAAGATTGATTGTCGCCAAGGGACATATATGGCTCTAGGAGTGTTGATTCATTTGATTAATTGCTTATTTGTTCAATCTAAAAATTAATTTACTCAATCTGGTCAATATATAGAGAGGCTATATCATTACGACCCCATCTGCTCTGATCATTTTGTTCATGTTATATTTTAATTTTCAAAAGTAAAATTTGATCATGATTTGTCAACCTAAAAGTATATTTTCACACAATATTAGTTTTGTAGCTATCACCAACGGTTAAAGTTTAATCTATCTTAATGTACTTTTTAAATAAAAATATATGCCCTATAAGGAGGACAATTAAATACTTGATGTTTTAGATAATGACATAGCCTTTGGCACATTTTTTTGTTACTATATAGTCATAAAAAGTAAAATTTAACTATATAAAAGTGATATTTAGACGTATCTACTAATATAATTTTTGAATATCAAATCTAATATTTTCCAACTATTGAAAATTAAATATTTTGAAGTCTGGCATCCATTTGAATGCATGGGAGAGTACACTAAAAACTCATATGAAGAACACAACAGCCTAAATTGGTTCCTTCTAATAAGTGTGTTTTCATTCTTGCATTTCAAATGTCAAAATTAAAAGTCTAAACCAATTTATTTTATCAGCTCCATCATTTGCTTCTCACCTTATCAGCCACCGTCAAAAATTAAAGTTTTAAACTTAATTTTTAGAGTTTATTTTGATGTTTATAGTAGTTTATTTTATAACATTGTGTTTTAAGTCGCTAATAACATATATATATATAAAAAGTTTTTTCTCAAATTATTTTTTAGCATCATGCACTACTACAAAAACCTCCATAGGTACCGGCCACATAGGAGCCGGATTTGCTAGAACCGGTACCTAAAAGACAAATAGACCCAATTTTTCCACGAACCGGCACCTATAAGATCTTATAGGTGCCGGTTGAATGGGAGAAGCCTATAGGTGCCGGTTTGCAATAAAAACCGGTACCTATGAGCCCAAAAAAGGTGCCGGTTTTATTTACGAACCGGCACCTATCACATAGGTGCCGGTTCGTAATAAGAACCGGCACCTATGTTACGGCCACATAGGTGCCGCTTTAACCTAATAAACCGGCACCTATCACATAGGTGCCGGTTCTTATTAAAAACCGGCACCTATGTGGTGGCTTTCTTCGGAAGGAAACTAAATAGGTGTCGGTTCATAACATTAACCGACACCTATATCCCCCAAGTCTATATATACCCCTTGTTCACTGCATTCTCATGATTTTGTGGCTTCTCTTCAGCTCATCCAAACGGGGGGAGGAGGTTTTGCCCAAAAATTTAAAAAATATCGAGAGGTCTATGTGTTTGCGTGCGTAAAGGTTAGTACGTGTTGATTCGATATGTAATTCGCACTAATATTTGTCAAGTTA